>JANAVB010024997.1:10829414-10999414 GCA_029216955.1 Iris pallida | reverse complement strand
AACGTCAGCGGCCGTCAGTAATCATGGGTAATCTGACCCGTGTCTCCGGCGGAGCTCACGGGTTACAAAAGGAAAAGTGCATCGAAGCCCATACGCTAAGGAATTGTCCTCCCCGCCCAATGCCTACTATGTTGTATCCACAACAGTAACCTCTATAACCACTAAGTCAAACTAAGCATGCAACCTCTATTAGCAGTTATTCCTATCGCACGGCTTATACGCACCGGTAGCCAGCCAGTCACGCATGTCCGTGTTCTACATGCGACACACAACTTCGTGGTACGACGTGTCAAGACCAATGAATGCAACACACAAGGTGGTCCCTTAAATCTAGGTTTAATGTGTAAGAAAACTAATACATAACAGGAAATATAAATGAACAATAAGTTCTAACAGGTTATGCCATGTATCACAGTTTATTTTGCATAAAAAAATAATGCATAAAATATGAGCTAAAATAAATAAATAGCAAATGGCAAGGTGTCTTGCCTGGTAGGACGCCTGGCGTACTGCAATGATCAATGTGGCATGAACTGCGACTAACAACTACACAAGGTGACCTCTGAGGGTGGCACGGACGGTTCTATCGGGTCCAGGACGGTCAATTTAGCTAGGGTGGATGTCACCCCCATTTTCTGTATTTCGTATTTATGCTCGTATTTGATTTTTGGCACGTATTTTATTTTCTCGACTTGCGGATTTTGGTTTCTCGTAAATAGATTTTGGACCATGGCTTGGTTTTATTTTGTGAAGTTGGTTTAGTTTGGTTCATCATGAATGGAACACCTTAACCTACACTCCTCCCTCAAAACACCACAACTCCCCCACTTTATAACACCACCTACTTTTCTCTCTCCTCTTTATTCTCTCATTTATTTCTTACAAACTTCTTCCTTCTTCCACACAACTCCCCAACCCATTAGGCAAGTGCACCTTGCCAACAAATAAGCACCCAATTTTATTTGTCTATTTGATAGATTAGGACATGTAGATCAACATTAGAACTTGGAATTTTGTGATTTGGAGCTTTTATTCTTCTAGATCTAGGTTTTAACCATTTTCGGAAATCCTTGGTTTTGATCTATTAAACTTTGATTTTTGCTTGTTTTGATGCTTCCATGTGGAAGAGAATTCAATTTTACTCAAGTTAGAACTTTAAAAATCTAGATTTGGTTTTGATTTGACAAAAATATGAAGATTTGAAGTTCTTGGTGTTTTTGGACTGCTCTCGGCCAGGAAGAACAGCCCCCCCTGCGTTGCGCTTTTTAGCGCATGGCCGATTGCGCACCCTGGCCTGTGCTTTTTAGCGCATGGCCGTTTGCGCAGTCACTTGGCCAGCGCTTTGCGCTGCGCTGGACTGCGCTGGCGCAAGCTAGCCATGCGCAATCCAGCCATGCGCAATCCAGCCATGCGCAACCCGCCCCTGCGCAATTCACTCCTGCGCCATCTATTCCTGCGCACTCCACTCATGCGCAATCTGACCCTGCGCCATCCATCCCTGCGCAACCTGATCCTGCGCAATTGACCCTTGCGCACTTGGCATCCGGCGCAGTTGGTACCCTGCGCAGTTCTTCCTGTACAATTGACTCTTGCGCAGCTCTTCCATGCGCAGTACACACCCTGCGCAGACCTACTCCTGACCCCCTTGCACAACCTACTTGTCTATGATGAATTTGTTATTTCTTGATCTTGGCTCTTCTATAGTCCTATTTTTATTAGTATTTTATTAGGTATTTTACGCCCATTTTATATCCTTACGCCTTTTGGCATGAACTTGATTTTGCTTAATATGTTTGGAATAACTATTGTACACAGCATAGTATGACAAGGAACTAGTATAACATGACAGCGACCCATAGTGGTGCACTCCTGACACGACCAACCTGACTTGATAGTGGCCCGTCGTGGCGCACCCCTGACAAGTACCCTGACATGATTTACCTTGATAACTTGATAGTGGCCCGTGGCGGCGCACTCTTGACTTGACTTGACTTGATAACTTGACTTGACTTGCCTTGACACCGTGGGTGTTCCTGCTTGCTTGTTTGTACAATCCACTTGTCTTGTCTTGCATCATGTCTAGGACGTGACTTCCTGGGTACCACGGCCAGGGACTCGCGCTAAATTGGATTAGGCTAATTATTAGATCAAACTAGAACATGGAGAATTTCTAGTCACAGGCAATCTCGTTATCTGGGCGCTTTAATGGACTTGTAGCTTGCCGACGAGTAGAGCACATTTCCAGCACACTGTCATGTGTTGCACCCTCTAAGTCACCTAAGGGTACATTTGTCTCCCGGGCGATGTACCCAACTATAACTCTCAACCCGCGGAAGGATAACTGGATGGTCTGCAGGGCTTGGGACTGGGAGTTTCTCACTTGCATCTTGTTAGTAATTAGGCTTGTGATAACCCTAGTTAGTTAAAGTAGTAAGCCGTAGTACTTGCTTGGCCGATTGTGAATGAATGGTGTCCAGCCTTGTCTAAGTCTTGTCTAGCTCCAGTACCTGCTATCTCCTGAGCATGTTTGTTTTACTTATCTTAACGATAAATGAGTAGAGACAGTGAGCTATTCAGGCAAAGGGTTACAACCCCGGTCCTTGTCTGGTTTAAGGATTGTAACCTGGCTCCCGGAATGGTTCCACGTCCCTAGTCGTTTATCGCCCTGTGTACTTTATTACTTGTACTTTCTTTTATTCTTATGTTCTGATATGCTGGCTTTTGTTCTTATTTGTGGCCTCCTTTGTGGCACTTGCTCTTTCTGGGGTTTGACCCAGCTGGTTTTGTGTGGCCAGATTTCGGAGCAGCTCCCGGGGATCTACCAAGCTTCCAGCCCAATGGTGACAACTAGACGGAACCCGAGCCAAGAGTGGGTTTTCCTTTTGTTTCACCCACTTATGTAAATTTATTCTTTTGAGGCGTTTAGCCGACGAGCACCTGTTAGCTCGATGCACATTTACTTACTGTCTGCCTACGGGCTGTAAACATGATTAACAAATCCTAGGATTGATCATGTATGACTGAACTCTTGCTAGTCCCATCATTTTGTACGACTAGCTTCATGATCATCCAATATGTAATATTTGGGACGCCTTATATATATATATTTGATGCTCTAACATCTTGTAACTCTGTTAATTGCTTGAGATTGAGACAATAGGCTTGACCTTAAGAGACTGCTGGCTTGTAGTAAACCCTCATATCTAGACAGCCGTGACCGTATAGTTGAGATGTATTCTATTTCAATATACATAGCTGGCTGTGTCTGCCCCCGCTCTCCAGTATTCTGGTTCTGGGGCGTGACAGTGGACATAAGGCAGTACAGAATTGGCAAATGAATAGGAAGATTGGGATTGGTCATGGACAGGTGGATACTCAAAGGAAATTGATAAATAATATATATAAAATTTTGTTTTAGGTAAAACACTATACTTAGTAAAATATTTTATAGAACTACTTGAAAGTATCATGATAATTTGAAAACTAGATTTTGATTAGTTAAAATGCTTGTAGATAAATATTCTAAAATATCATTTCAAAAACTAAATTTTTATTAAATACTACAAGGAAAGTATAATATATTAGGCTTTTGAAATCAAAATTTGAAACTTCATATGGGATTAAGCCCAAATAACATATTTTGTTTACCAAAAATAAAGAAGTGAATATATATATATATATATATATATATATATATATATATATATATATATATATATAATATAAATATATATATATATATATATATATATATATATAAACAGATCTTAGAATTATAATAATAAATTTAGTAATATATATACTAAAATACTATAACATTTTATACCTCTATGTATATGATCACTAAAGTATACTGGTTTGTATATGAGTTAAATAATAATAATAATAATAATAATAATAATAATAATAATAATAATAATAATAATAATAATAATAATAATAATAATAATAATAATAATAATAATAATAATAATAAAATAGCAGATACTAAAGGAAGGAGAAAATAACTAATAACCAAAACATAAAAATAATCAACAACAATAAAATAAAACTAAACAAAAACAAACAAAAAAATATAATAATAATAATAATAAATCCAATAATAAAACACCACAACAATCAAAGCTAAAGAGAGAGGCTACAGTGGAATTCGGAGGAGACTTTCTCCGGGGGCCTCGACGGACACTTGCTCCGACGTGGAGGTCGCTCCGGCGAGGCGTGCGCGGAGGAGGAGTGAACGCGGGAGAGAAGGAAGAGAGGAAGGGTTTGAGGAGCTGAGAGGGACGGGAGCGACTCTCACCGGCGGCGGAGCGGCGGTCTGCGCCGGAGGAGGTCGGGAGAGGAAAGGGAGGTGGAGGGAAGTGAGGGATCCGGCGGCGGAGAACGGGGAACGGCAGACGGAGAGATAGGCGGAGGAGGCGGAGGTTCTGCACAAGGGAGTGGAGCGGGGAGCTCGAGGAGACGATCGGGGAGAGGGGTTTTGCGGACGGCGGCCGGAGCTCGTCGGCGGGTGGGGGAGACCTGCGCGCGGCGATGCCGCTGGTCGGGCGACGGCAGCGGAGAGGAGGTAAGTTTAGATTTAGGGTTTAATCCTTCTCTCTTGATGATGGTGGTGGTTGTGACAGCAGGTTGGTCGGGGTTCGGCGGGGGTTTGGCCGGAGGGGAGGTGGTGTCGATTAGATGGCGGTGGTTAAATTAAAGTTGGGTTTATTTGGGTGGTTGGCGGTGGTGATTTGGCCGGTAGCCATGGTTGGGTCGAGGTTTAGTCGGGGACAAGGGGTGGTGAAGGCGATGGGATGAAGCTGGCGGTCGGGGCTTTGGTAGGCTGGCCGGGGTCGATGGTGGTTGGGATGACGGTGTGGTCGTAGGGGACGGAGTCAGGCGGTAGGTTGGCGTGGGACCGGGAAGTGATGAGGGCAGAGATGGTGGCGCGAGCATAGCCAGGAGGCAGGACAAACTAGGGATAGGTTTAGAAATTGATGATGTATCGAGTCGGGGTGGTGGCCTGCGAGACACGAATTTGGATGTCCGGGTGTGTCGGACGGAAGAGACATATGTATATGTAAAGGAAGATAAGTAGTGAATGGAACATGGACATGGTCATGGACACGATGCACTCACTTTTGTGGTGGAAAATTTGTGGAAGATTAATTGTGGAGAAATAATGGATGAGTACCTGCCTATTTATAGGATGTAAAAATTTCCAGTTGGATAAGGATTAGGAGTAAATTAATTCCAATTTAGATAATTCAATCTTTAAATTCAAATCAATACAATCAATCTAAATCCAAATTAAATTCTAATTTAAATCTAGGTAATCTAAACTTAAATTAAATATAAATTCTATCTCAAAATTTAGGCTATTTAAATCAAATCCATAAAAATCCAACCAAAGATTTAAATTGCCACAAAAATTTCAAAATATATTTTCTAAAAATACATATAATAATAATTTCAAAAATTTACATTATTATTTAAAAATAAACTAATAAATAATTATGAAATATATATGTATGACCAAATAATATTTACATAAATACATTTTTCTAAAATACCATTTTATAAGAATATTATTTATTATTATAACTGTATAAATGAAAGGATTTTTATAAATAAATACTAAACTTGGAAATTTTGGTTCGATAGCTAAAAATAATTATTATATATATTATTTTGAAACTATAAAAATAGAAAAATATTTTTCTAAAAATATGTACGCTCGCACATAATCGCACTCGTCGAGCAAATTCGAAAAAAATGAATTTTCGTGCACGACGTACAATACAACTACGCGACGTACAATACTAAAAAAATAATCATTACCAAATCTATTTTTAAAAAAAATAGTAGAAAATTTAGGGATTTTACAAAACCCTAGATTAGGCAATTGACCAACTAGGACTAAGTTGACCAAGGATTGACCAAATAGCTTAAGTTTGACTAGAGTTGACCAATAGTTGACTTTTGACCTAGAAAAGTCTAGTAGCATGTAGACTGCATTATTTAATTATTTGTTTTAGTCTAGAATACATTGTAACCTGTAATTCTTATAATAGGCCGTTGTGACTCCAGTTCGGATACCGATACACATCAGTTGCTCAGGATATCAGGCGAGTACATTCTCTGTTAGTTTTTATTCATGATAGTATTTATATTGCCTGCTCTAGACTACTTTACTTGATGCTGACATATTATTAACACGGACCAGTACTATATGGATCTTTTCATGAGATGTTATTCCCTTAACGGGTGCATCGGATATTTCATGTTCATGTACTTCATCATGTACTCCTTGTATTCGTATTATTTATGTACACTCATATGCTCTCATGTACGTTCATGTGCTCTCATGTACTCTCATGTGCTCTCATGTATTCCTATGTTCTTATATGTACTTCATGTATAGACTAACAATCATGTACGTAACGTAACTTGATCAGATCCTTGTATATTGATTGGGGTAGGAGGAGTAGAAGTGGTTATGTGATTAAATCCCATTAGTGTAATCATGTACATGTCGATTTTGTCTTCACGTATAATCGAGTTACTGCAGAATAATCGTGTACAACCTAAACCGATTACATAACCATCTTGTGCTCTGAAACACTTATATTATTTACAATTCATAGATTCTCTATTCTATTTTATGTACTCAGTTTACTTATCTATATCTCCTGTATTCCTGTACTTTCTTTATAACACGTTATGTACTTTATTCTATTGTTAGCTCTATATTTCCTACTATGTTTTGGAACTACTTTCAGAGTTATGTATTCGCTTCAATCCTGATTGGATATGTTGATAAATTTTATAGAGGGCTTGGAGGATCCAGCTAGCCTAGAGGAGACGCCAGTAGTGCTTATAATAGATTGCTGGGATATTGACTGAGTTGTTTAGTTATCTATCATGAGTTGTATTTAAATATTACTTCTACCTTGGGATGTGATGATTGCACTATAACTTATTTCATTCCTGGATTGTATCTAACTTTGATATTTCTATCTATCCTATTTCGAGCAGATATCCATCTTTAGTATATTGTGATTGAGTTGTATTTTCTGAGATTGTCCTTCGATTGGAGAGTATATTCTGGACAGGTACATTATATTGTATTAGTTATTGTTGAGACCTAGGACATCATTTTACTCCCGATACTATGGTGCAGGATGGACGTACCCACGATCTTGTCCCCTTACACTGGATGCGGGTCGTGACAATTAGGACCAAGGTATACACAATAGCCTGTGGTCGAGTGCTGGTCAATGATAGACCCCCCCAATCGGCATCTGAATAAGCATGTAGGGTAAAAGAGCTAGGTTGATAAAACAAACCATGTGACATAGAACTCTTTAGGTACCGTAGAATTCGCTTGACTTCC
This sequence comes from Iris pallida, assembly GCA_029216955.1. NCBI lineage: Eukaryota > Viridiplantae > Streptophyta > Magnoliopsida > Asparagales > Iridaceae > Iris > Iris pallida. The sequence goes on along the minus strand of JANAVB010024997.1, from coordinate 10,992,036 downwards.
ATTAGATGTGTTGTTCGAGGTGCACTAAGAAAATGGCTTACTTGGTTCACGACAAAGGTGATTTCAGGTCTTGATCATGTGACATATTGTAGAGCTCCGACTAAGGATCTATGGAGGGTGATATCAGCTAGAGGATCTCCTGATGTGATATCCAGTTTGAGATCAGATGCCATTGGAGTCTTATAAGGCTTGGCTCCTTCCATCTTTGCTCGTTGCAGTTAGTCCAAGATGTATTTCGACTAAGAGATAAACATGCCTTTGGTATCTCGTTGTAGTTCAAGGCCTAAGAAGAACTTTGCAGACCCTAAATCCTTGAGAGAAAATATGTGGCTAAGATCATTGCTCAAAGATGAACACATAGATGGAGATGAGTCAGTAATAAGTATGTCGTCAACATATAAGAGTATAATTGTAATTGTATTTCCTTGTCGTCGAACAAATGGTGAATTGTCACTTGATGAGATTATAAACTCCAATTCCTGCAGTGTAGTGCACAACCTCTGGTACCAAGCACGTGGTGCCTGCTTTAATCCATAAATAGATTTCTTTAGAAGACATAAGCAATTTGGATGTAGGGGATCTTGAAAGCCTGGAGGTTGGTGCAAGAAGACCTTCTCCTCCAAGTTACCATGGAAGAAAGCATTGTTTATGTCAATTTGCCTCAAGGGCCAGTTGAAGTTGGCAACAATAGCTAGTATGAATCGAATCATGGTAGCTTTGGTCACGGGGCTGAAGGTGTCTCCATAATAAATGCCGAGATGTTGATGGAACCCCTTGGCGATAAGACGAGCTTTCAGTCTGTCTAAGCTTCTATCTTTGTGTTGTTTGACTCGGAAGATCCATTTGCACCCAACCAGATGTTGAGATGGAGATGGTGGTACCAACACCCAAGTATTTGAGGCCATTAAGGCATTAAGTTCAGTCACCATTGCATCTCTCCAACCTGGGTGTTTGATTGCTTGTTGTAGAGGCTAAAAATTAAGTTGCGCCACCCATTAAAGTGTGTGATCATCAGGTGGCGCCAAATCATTATGTTGTGTCAGACCATCAAGTTGTGCAGCATCAGGTTGCGCCAACATCAGGTTGCACAGAAGATAGATTGTGCGAGTGCCACGTGGCATACTTCCTCGAAAAGCTGTAACAGCACCATCATTACCTGACAACTGACAGCACGAAGATTAAGGAAAATTTATTCGAATCCCGCGCATTTGTCAGCATGTAATTAATGCTGACAGCTGGTTCGCACAAGTCATTATGTGGCACGAAAACTAATCAGTACAGCACAGAAGACCCAGTCAAAGGCGCCAGTTGTTGAGTTGTGTCCATGCGCAACCTGGCTAGTTGGCGCCACTCGATCAACTTTTTAGCAGAGTGATGTGGCGCACAAGCTACCAACTTTACAGAGAGTGCCCACTACACTGCCTATGACCACGCGTATCTCAATCAAATGATACCACGCGTCCATAGCAGTTGGTGCAACCGCTCGTGCAAATTGTTACATTGCGCCCATGTGCAACTTGATGAAGCTCGCATAAGGTGATCAAACAATGTTCAAAACAGGATGACATGGCTCGCAAGCCACTAACTTCGTAGAACGTATCCACTATACTGCCCACGACCAAGCACATCTCAATCAAACGATGCCACGCGTCCACTGCAGTTGGTGCAACCACTCGCACAAGTCAATATGAGGCGCGCAACCTGAAGTGCGCACAACCCAGAATAACTGCTAAACAGTTATTTCAAGAACTCTATAAATAGAATTTTAAATCAGTCTCAATGCATCACGAATGATCATAATCTCCTGCTAAAGTGCTATTGTATCCTCCAGAGGCTCGTGTCTTTGATATCACATCGTCCAAGGGATAAAGTGATCATCTTTTGATCAGATTCCTATAGTTGTACTTCCCCAGAAATTAATTGTACTCTTGTACTCTTTTTTAAGTTTGTAATAGAAATTTTTTGTTTTTGCAAACAAAATGGTGACTCTGCTGGGGACGACTTTCTCCTCCGACGAGAAAGTGACAACTCAATGTGATACCGCGTCGATCGGCAAGACGCAGAAGACCCTGGTCATTCAAGTCGACCAGACAGCCTACGAGGCCATGATCAATGCTGGGGGTGCCAAGCACACTACTGTCGCTGTTAAGAGCAAGATGCACTCTGTCTGGACTCCTAAGTCCTCGACGATACAATTTTTTGCCTCTGTGCAACTTGCGCCCGTCACTGCCCTGACGCAACCTAAGGGAAACAGTATTTTGGCTAATCCCTCCACTTCTTTGATTCTGAAATCGAAGGAGACTTCGTCTTGACACACTGCTGTCCATAACAAAAAAAAGTGCCCATTGGCATTTTCTTTCCTGGCACAACCTATGACTGTTTCTGCCTCTGCGCAACTTACGTCCATCACTGTCCTGGTGTAACCTAAGGGAAATAGTCTTTTGGTTAATCCCTCCACTTCTCCGATTCTAAAATCGAAGGAGACTTCGTCTTGACACACTGCTGTCCAGAACAAAAAAAAGTGCCCTTTGGCCTTTTCTTTCCTGGCGCAACTTGTGCCTGCTCCTGCTCTGGCACAATCTGCACATATTTCTGCATTGGCACAACGTAAAGGAAAATACTGTTTAGTGGTTCCCTCTTCGTCATCAAGTCAGAAACTTGCTGGAAAATCATTAAATCAAGGAAAACGCTCTTTGGTTTTTCTCCATTCTGCTCGAGTCATTGACTGGGTGGAAAGTACTGCTGATTGTGCTTTTGCGCCTTTCTGCACAAAAGTGGATTCAGATAGAAATCCTACTCTCTTTAATAGAGACAACCACATCTCTGTCAAGAAAGTGGGTTCTATTCAGAATGAACTTTCCACACAAAAGGGTATTATGCCTACTCTAAAGAGGTCAGGGCAAGATCTACCGACCTTACGTATCTCAAGATCCCGACACGGAAAACTGCTAGTATCTCAAGTAGATGCACAAGTAGCACCCCTGTCAGACTTGTGTACCTATATCAACAGGTGCCAATCAGGGTCAACTTCGGGAAAACACAAAGTGTATCAAGTACAACCTGCACCAGTTGCTAACTTGCAATAGAGGAAGAATTCTGAGAAGCGGAAGGTTGCAAATCCATCCTGTCTAACGGTGGTCCAACAAAAAGAACATCATTGCAATCGCCACCATGAAGTTGTCATCACATGTTGCTGTCATTCAGCTAAATTATGGTCTGTCTTTGACCGTTTGAATTATGTTCAGACTCCTGAACCTATCCTAGTGGACGAAGATGAATTACTCTATGCTTCTGTCAACATGGCATCTCGAAGTACTGGAGGTGTAAAACGTCCAAGACGTAATACATCCCGTAATCCCAGTTAACAGTACTTAGATTGGATTCATGAATCCAGCGAAGGAGTATACTAATATACTAGATCAAGAAGCCGAAAAACAATCGGTCAAGGGAATCTTCCTTCCGACCAAGACACAATCGGTCAAAGGAATCTGCTTGATTATAACCAAGATTCCTTAAGTAAAAAAGACATCCCTATCACTTATTCTGGGGGTGGTTCCTTATATGAATTTGATGCTAACAGTGAAAGTTCTGAAAGGACCATCCTTTTTACTAGCTCGTCTTCTAGGGCTAGAGAAGTGACTGCTTATGTCGTCACAGAAGATCTAGATACTTTCAGTTTTAACAGTCAAGAGCAGAGAATTGCTGCTTTGGAGGCTAGTTTGAAGAACATGGCTGAGACGATGACAAGCATGCATGCTGTGATTATGGCACAACATACAATTCTACCGGTCGCAAATCTGATTCTGACTCAGGAACCTGTAACAACATCAGCTCCTATCAATATTGATCTGGGGGTACAGTCTCCTCACACTGCTTCCATTCCTGCACAGGCTATTCCACGTCAATCTGGTACCGGGAGTGGTACTTATCATGTAGTACCTCCTCCTAACATATCAAATCAATCCACTCCTCCATAATCAATAGGAGATATCAATGAGACCGTAAAACTTTTACGTACTCAATTCGAAGATTTCAAACAGAAAGACAGCTTACAGAAGCTTGAGATCAAACAGCCCTATCCCATAGAATGGAAAGAAGTCCAATTTTCTCCTAAATATAAACCCCCTACTATTATGCTGTTTGATGGCAGCACATCTCTAAGTCAATACCTCAATCACTTTGAAGTAATGACTGATCAACTTCAACCAAATGATGCTCTTCTTACTAGAATATTTGTCGGTTGTTTAGCTAGTGCACCATATGACTGGTATCATAGTTTACCTGGTAGTTGTATAACCTCTTTCTCTGGCTTCAAACAAATGTTCTTGGAATAATTTTATGAGGGAAATAACGACATGACTATGTCTGCTCTCATCAAAATCAAACAACGACATAATAAAACTACTGAACGTTTTATTGAACGATTCTGTCGTGAAGCACTCAAAATGCCTCTCGAAACTCCAGATGCTTTGACTATAGATATTTGCAAATCAAACCTGTTGCCTATAATCAGCATGTGGATGGGATCAACACAGTTCCAGGATTGGCCTTCCTTCATAGTGAACGCCAAAGCAGCAGAAGAGTGCGCTAACAAGTTCAAACAATTATGTATTCAAATGCCTAATATTGATAAAGATGAACACGCTACACCAAATAATAGTGACTGTCAGAACAATTACAAGAGCAAAGAGACTTTGGCTATTAATCTCAAAGGCAAAGAAGCCCTAGCTATCAATGTAAATCAGCCAACATCTATCCCAACAGCACCACCACAAAGGGCACCACGTCCAAAAGAAGAATACTATTTTGATGAAGATGATATCATGAGTATCTTTGATTGTTTGATCAAGAGCAACAAACTTCAACTGCCAGAAGCAAAATGGCCACAGGAAGTTGGTAAGACTGACCATCCTAAATATTATGTTTACCACAGATTTATTGGACATCCAACTCGAGCATGCTATGTGCTCAAGGATAAAATTCAGGAGATAGTCAATTCCGATGCAATCACTCTCCAACAAGATGAGAAAACTGTAACGGTTAACGTTATCTCTTTACAGTTTAGAGATTTTTTGGCTCAACTTGTGCAGGATGGTGTCATCCCCATCTCGAGAACTACTCTGGAGATTGTTAATCTTCTACCTGCACGAACTGATGGTCTTGTTCCTCTGTCTACTGATAAAGGAGAAATTATGTGGATCCATCCAGATTTAGTGGAGGACTTTAAAACACCGTCTTCCTCCACCAAGTCTAAGAAGGCTACTAAAAATAAATCATGTCATATGATTTCGTTGGGTGAACATTGTCTTCCACCTCTAACTGCTACCTTCATCTCGGTAGCAGATAATCCTTCTTCTTCTTCTCTTGTTGAGACAACATTGTCAAAGTCAGAAGCTAAATATCAACCAGCTTTCCATTTGTATAGTCCACAGTCTCGTGAACTAATGACAAAAATGTGATATGATCTAGAAAAGGCCTCTGGTTTGAACCATGGAAAGGGATCTCCTGTAACTCTTTCCCTATATCTTTTTTACAACCAATCTCGGGTTGGTTTGGGTTACTGGACAAACTCTCCATTTTGCCAAAAGAAATATTCCAAAAATAAGATCCAGGCAAAGAGTTGCAATATGGTGTCCTTCAAACCTGTATCCGAAGAAGAAGTCTTAACTAGTACCAGGTCTGGAAAATCTTACCTAAGAGACTATTCAGAAGGTCAAAAAACCTTGCTCCAACTCTAGAAGCTCCTCAAGCATCATCTTCTCCTGCTGTCAATATTTTATCTGCTTCATCACCTCTAGTAGAACCAACTCTTCCCAAACTGACGGCAGTCGATAAAGGAAAACAACCAGTCCGTTTTGATAAAGTATTGAAGAAGACTCCAACTTTGGGACCCGAGAAGCCGTATAACTTTGATATACTGGCTCAGCTGGCTAATACCCCGACAAGATTATCAATTTTTAAGCTACTCCATCTTTCGAAGGAAACTCGAGAAATGTTAAGTGAAGCTTTGATGCTAGCTGATACTTGTCTAACATTCCTCAGGAAGCCAGAGGAAGAGCCTATAACATGCCTTCATTGTCATAGTGTGATGGAACTAATATCCAATATCATCTTTACACAAGATGATATGTTGTTAGAAGATAATCGTCATGATCGACCCCTCTACTTCATGGGATATGTCGATACCATGAAGGTTGATCGCATCTTGATTGACTCTGGGTCTGCACTTAGCATCATGCCAAAGACTCTACTAGATGCATTAAAGATTCCTGTACACAATCTTTTAACAACCATCACAAAAATCATGGGGTTCAATTTTGGAAGAAGTGAACCTTTGGAAAAGATTCGTCTGAAGGTTCAAATAGGCAATCTTCGCACAAAGGTTACTTTCTACGTGATCGATAATCATGGCTCCACTACAACAAAAAACCCTTTTAATGACGGCTAAAAAGCGTCATTAATGACGAACCATGACACTTTTTTTCCACAGCAACCGTTATGAAAACGGGTGTTATAAATGTTTTTTAAAAGCGTCATAAAATAACCGTCATGAATAGTTTCTATAAAAGCGTTATGAATAGTTAATATATAGTGCACAATTTAGAACAATTTTAAAACGTCATGAATAGATAATATGTATAGGCTCAATGCAGCACATTTATAACTCTCATATTACTGAACTCATCACATTTATAACACTCAATACTGCACATTATATATTACTTTCCAAAAACTTCTCAATTCAATTTTAAAACAACAACTTTGAACTATATTCACAAGAAAACATCGAAATGTTATATCATCATCTTCATTACATTATCTCAAAATAGGGTATCCAAATACATATATTTATAACTACTACTTAAATAAATCCTCAAAACAAGTAACTACTTTGGCTTCAACTTGAGCACATCAAAACTGTCAACATCACGTGTAGCATCCCACCACTGCAATAATAGTTGCATCTTCATGTGCACCTGAGAAAGAAAATTAATACTAGTTAGCTACAATTCTACCATGTATCTATAACAAGTATTATCAACACATTAAGATAACACCAACTTACAAATTTGAAAATAGAGAGAGCTTTATGAGCTAATCTTCAAAAACTTCAATGACTAAGGCATTAAAAACGATATATCAATGGTTCATGCTTTAAACCTCATCTTCTTAAATTTTAGTTTAACTAAAGGTAGAATTAGAACTACTATTTTTTTTTCTTAAGTTTGAACAATCAAATTTATTGGATACTTGACCACAAATGAATTAATAATCACTACAACTAAATTCTTTCTAGAAAAGATGTTAGCTTAGGAGAAAACTTACTAACTGTTCCAGAAGTCAAGCTACACATACTTAGAGAGAAGTAAAATACTTATCGGTAGAGCCATCTTCTTCAATGTACTCATTGCCAAAGAGTGAAATGATTCATATTCAAGAAACTATTTGATACTATGACAGAAACTATTTACCAATCTGGAAGAAGCCAAAATACTTGCTAACACTTGTATCATATCAGAAAAAAGCTTTATCTATTGATACCACATAAAAGTCCCAGTCTTCACCCAATTATAATATAATATGCAATTTCTTCTTTTACTCCGTAATGCAAATATATCCATGTCCAAAATGAGAGAATTAGAAGAAAAAACTCTTAATTTTAATGCTTACCTCATGAACCCTTGGTCTATGGTGTCTGAGCTCCAGTAATGATTCCTTCCTTTCTATCAGGACTCCAAGTTCTCCATGCACAAATACTTGAACTGCACTCAAAAGGATACAAAATTTAGCTCAAAAGAAGTCATAGTCAACTAAGAGTTTTTGCTTTGATTCTATACTCATGCACAAATACTTGTATGTTATCCCACTTGAGGACAGTCCAATATACCTAGATGCAGTAGCATTTACATGGTTAGCTTATCCATTCTACTATAGATAATGTAACATGAAAAAAATAAGTTATGACGAACTCACTTATCACGGTTAGCAGCCGCTTTATTCCTGACTGCCTGTATTTTTTTCTTGTCATTTAGAAGTGCTACAATCTATTCAACCTTCTTTCTTACATTTATTCCAGAATCCTTCCCATTAGGATCAACATATGCGAAGCCTGAAAGGGACTTGATAAAAATAAAGCAAGTAAATACAAAGTACTTAAAAAAATATGTGACATACCAAATTCTCAAAGTTTTAAGACTTCATTTAACAGGAGAATCCACTTGGTTGTCCAATCTAAATGAAATCCACTTGATTGTACAATCTAAAATGCTTGTGAGTATAAGGCCAGCATTGTAACTAGTGAAAAACATTCTGAATATGAGTAGAGATTTTGTGTGTGGGGGGGGGGGAGGGGGGTGGATGGGTGGGGGGTATATCATAGTAACTGATCGAGCAACTTCTGCTCAAAATTTAAGTAATTAAGACTTAATACAAGCTGAATTAACTGGACAGGACTGAAGTTTCAGTCAAGAAATAATTAAATATAGTATTCTTATCCGGTACATCGTACCAAAATATATGACTTCCCTTTGTCACTCAACATCACCAACCATCAAAACAGAGGTGTTTTGTACATAATCATCCAAGCAATTAAAAAGGTGGCATGGATGGAAAAACTAACTTGATGGTGTCAACAAAATACTAGGATGAAACACTAATTTGATTCTAAGCCAACATACATGCATTTTTTTGGGGAAGACTAAGTTGTCATCATCCAAGCCTTCTCCTCCGTCAGAAAGAGGTCAGATATGGAGCATAAGGAAGCGCCATAAAAGAATATCCTTAGTAAATATAAAATTAGATTATAAGAACACCACAACCAGCTCATTGGATCAACTTTAGACCCTTACTAGGGCCAAGCAGACGAATACATTCATGTAGCCATTGCCAATATTTGGTAAACAAAGGCTCTGTTATTGTACTTCTTTGTACCCACAGTCCCTACATGAAAGATCAAGGAAGTTCTAATAGAACATATAACCAAAGATCATTCCAAGTAACTATTAATCATATGAGGAAACTTCATCTCATAAGATGATAAAATAATAAATAAAATGATCATATAATGCATTGATATGCCTTAGCTAGAAAACATTGGCACTAAAACCGGTCCCATCTCTGTCTCATTGTAAACACAAAAATCATATCTGTGCCACTGTGTCAATATCTTGTCGTATTCTTGTTCGTGCAACATAGCGGTAAGCATCAACTTTCTAACATAACACTATAATTTCTGTCTAATCCCAAAGATGGGCACAATTTCATCATAATGCTAATGGAACATCATTGAAAAACATTGCATCCATCATTGCTAAGAAAGAACAGGAGCAGTTAAAATTTCCAAATAGGCGACAAGAATTTGACATGTAGGATGTAATAACAACAACAAATTCATAACATTAACATTTATTTTAGTAATGTGTTACCGGTGTACAACCCAATCTCAAAAGATTATACAAACAATTCACAAGTAGCCGAATATGGTATCTCTAACTTATCGCTACTACCCAGAATATTAAAAAAGAACCCTCCAAGAACAACAAAATTAGTTCTTTTACTCTAATCTTCAAGTAAAATTTTGAAATCATACCTGACCCTCTCCTCCTCTTCCTCCAAACTCCCAACGCTCCCAGCCCTCCTCGCCTTCCTGCTCTCGTACTCCACGTCGTCGGTCGGCAGCTCGTAACGGCAGAGAGGGCACGTGTTCCTCATCCCCAACCACGGCAGTATGCACTCCTCGTGGTAATAGTGGCAGCACGGTAGCCTCCTCACCTTCTCCTCAGCCGAGATCTCGTCCTTGCAGACCGCACAGTTCACTGGACCCTCCCCAAATAGAAAATAGATTCTTATTCTAACATGAGTATAGAATCAAACCAAGTTTAAATTACATCCCCTGGAAGAAATTAGGGTTTTGGAGTTGGGGGAAAGGAAGGAGAAGAAGAGGAGAGGAGGGTGTAAGGAAGAGGAACTGACCCATGAGGGCTTCGGATCCGAGGCCGGCGCCGAAACCGATGAAGCGGCGGAGGTTGCGGACCCACGACATCGACGACGCCGGAGGAAGGAGAGGGAGAGCGCGGAGAAGAGGACGAGCAGAACCCTAACGCTCCTCCTTCGCGTTCTTGTCGATCGCGTACGCGACGGCCTCGAGCTTGTCCTGGAGGGCGACGAGGAGCGTGAGGCCCTCCTCGAAGATTTTGGATCTAGGGTTAGGGTTTTGGAGTTGGAGGAGAGGAGGAAGAAGAAAGGAGGAGAAGGAGAAGACAAGAATATTTTGGGGGAAGAGGCGGGCTATAGCAAAGATTTTGCCAAAAATTAAACTTAAAAAATATTACAAGTTTGCCACCGCTCTAAATTATTAATAATGTTTTATTTTATAAACGTTATAAAAAGTCCAAAATTAGCCTAAAACCGTCATAGAAAAAAGGTATTTAAAACTTTGATGACGCTTCTTTATCAGCCGTCATGAAATCGACTTATCAAGCGTCATTAATAGGTCTTTTTGTTGTAGTGCTCTTATAATGCTTTGCTGGGAAGACCCTTCCTTCATGAGCATAACATTGTACCATCCACTCTACATCAATGCTTCAAATACGTAGACGTCAATGGAGAGGTCCAAAAGGAAGTAGCCGACCTAAATCCTTTCAGGGGCATTGAAGCGTAATGTACTGACTCTCGGATGTGCAAGGAAGAGTTCATGAAAGTTGTATTGGCGATGGATAGTGAGAAAGATCAGAAAGATGCTCCAAAAGATGTTCTCATGATCCCCGTCAAATGACATACTATTCGTCCCTCTTCTTTTCGGACGTTGACTATAGATCTTTCCTCTCATAATAAATAGCCTCCTGCTGTAGAAAGGGAGCAAGAGGAGATCACCCCTTTTAAGCCTCTGGTTATCGACCTTCGTCGTAACAAACCTTCACATTCTCTGGTTATCAACCTTACTAAGCCTTCTGTTAAGGCTAAGAATCCTCCTTCTCCTCCTCTGGTTATCAACCTTACTAAGCCTTCTGTTAAGGCTAAGAATTATATTGTAAATGATGATGTACAAATCAATAAAGTAGCATCTCTTTTACAGTATATTGATGTTCTTTATTATACTCGATATTATTTAAAAATGTTAGATAACTTCGAACCACTTACCATAGGAGCAGTTCAAGCTTTCCAAAATGAAGTATTGCTTGAGCCAATGCATGACTCCTTCTTAGTTCCTTCCAGGAAGAAATATGAACTTCCTATACTTTTTAGTAAAGGAACAGAACAGAAGATCATGTCCGATAGTGAAGAAGAAAATTACGATAACGGAAGACTTCAACTACGTCATTATAGTCAGCAATCAAAAGATATCATTCAAAAGATGGACTATAATTTTAAAGCTGGTCTCAATGGTGGTAAGGGAAGACGAACTCCTATTCGTATCCGTACTCTAAAAGGAAAATCACAACAATATTACAGCAAAATGAAGTAGAGATTAGGTTATACTTCACCAATTCCGACTCCAGAAGCCTCCGAATTCGATAAAGAAGAACGACCTAACTCTTCTGATTCTGCCTTATGGGATTCAGACAACAGTGTTGGACATGTCCATCGAGTGACCCTATCTTCCAATATGGTAACTGCCCAGTTCTCAAAAGACGACGAAGACTTTGCTGAAGCCTCTGAATTTGATCCTTGGGCACAAAGGATGGATACTCAATGGGAGCTTCGCTTCGAGCAATGTGATCCACCTACGGAAGATCAGTTGGTTCAAGTCAATGTTGGAGATGAAACTTTCCCAAAACCAATATTTGTCAGCAAAAGCCTCCCTGAAGCAGATAAACAAGAACTGATCCAACTTATTAGGGAATATATTGATGTATTCGCTTGGAGCTATGAAGACATGCCGGGATTGGATCCTCAGATCGCTACCCACAAGCTCAACTGTAACCCCACTTTTCCCGATTTAATAAATTTTAGTATTTCTTTGATATTTTAGAATATTAGAGATTTATTATTTTTGACTTACTCTGGTAAATACTAATTTTCCTGATTTCATTATGAGTGTTATAAAATATATATTGTTTTAATTATTTAAGAGTTTAGCAATTAGTTTGTAGTACTCTCAAGAATCCTAACAAACTTTTTAGCAACCTCTTTAAATTGTGCTACTGCTTCTAACAAACATTCTATCAACCTATACCTATTTCTTCTAACTAATTTTAGTTGTGAGCTATAATAACTCAGATGTCGAGGGCTTAGTTACAAATTTCCATTCCCTTGACTTCTTTATAAAGACACAAGGAGAGAAAGTATTAATTCATTTTTCCTTTCATTCTCAGTTTTGGAAGAACTGAGCTGTTCTTCCATTTCCCCAATTTGAAGTAAACCCAAACCCTAACCCTAAATTTTAGGCTGGCCATAGCGGGGAACCGTTTCCTCCGGCGACGTCGAGTCTCCACCACGACGGTTACTGGTTAAATTCTTATTCCATGGCGCCGGCAACTGAAAGCGGAAGCCGCCATCGTGGCGACTACGACGACTTATAGGCGAGCTTCGTCTTCCTCGATGGCGACACTTTTTGGGCGATCACCTTCACCCTCATCAGCAGCTAAGCATTTCCTTCCGGCTGCACACTCGGCCTCTCCACGGACACGAGGAATGGATGGCGTCTACACGATGTCCACCTCATCGACGATCGATCATAGCAGTTCTTAGCGTTGACAGGGACCGGTGATATTCTTCGAAGACTCCCAGTGATCCGTCCCTGAAGCACGATCGGTAAGTACAACTCAATTTCATTTGAGGATCTGTGCATTCTTGATTTCTTGACTCCATCTCTGATCGAACGTTCTTCAGCTCTAAGATCGGAGTTCTTGCCAGGGTTCACGACAAGTGCGAACGTACTTCTCGTCGTTATCGATCGAGCAGCATGGCGAGACTCAAAAATTAATCGGTTTTGAAATCGTATAATTGAATCTACCCTTGAATTCTCGTTTGATCGAATTCCTTTGTGATCAGGTGAATTGTAGGGATATCTGTCGTTGAATTTCTGGATTGTTTGGGATTCAACCTTTGATCGACTCACGCCAAGTACGGTGAGGATTTGATATGTTCTCTTTGTGGTTTCGTTAATACAAGTTTAATTTGGTCGATCTGTTGGATCTGGGTTTTGTATGAGTTTCTGGAATTTCTTCGAGTGATCGATTCAAGAAAGATCAGGAATGTTCTCCTTGAATCGACGATAATCACGTGTTTGATAAAATGTTTATACCAGGTTGGTAGCAGTATTTTGGACACGTGAAGCTCGTGTTGGATTCTAGGAGGAAATCTTTCTCGACTACGATTCATCTCAGGTAAATTCCATTCTTCTCGTTCTCGAAGGGTTGATAAATTGTATTGGTTTTAATTGTAAAGGGTTGTGTGTTGTGTTCAGCCTTGACTTGAGTCTGAGTATTTGGATCGTGTCCCATCTTTGAGGTTGTCCGGCCTTAGAGTTCGTGACCAGTCCATGTTCGACGTTGCAGATGTTACTGACAGAGACTTGGAAGAGACAAGGGAGTCCGGGTGCTAGGGGGATCCTCAGGACTCAAGGGGTGCTTGCAGTCAGTTAGAGTTGTTGCCTGCGAGAATATAGCTGTTGTAAAATATATAAACCCTACATTTGAATTTGTAGCAGATGAATACACCTTGACCTTTGTATTAATTTCCTTGGCTGGGTTATTTCCTGATTTCGTGATTTGGTTGAGATCTTGGTTGTATTTCAAATACTTATTTTGAGTTGTGTATGAACTTCCATGGTTAACTTCGATTTCCTTTAGCTGCAGCCAGTACCAGGTTGGATGTGCATTCATCCTATTGAGTTGTCTCTTTGGTTTTGTTGAATGGTGTATGACAAGATTCTTGCATAATAATAATAGATGTATAGTTGGGTTAGAGCTAGTGAGCCTAGCCAGTAGTTGTGTTAACTTCAATTTTGCAAATGCCTTGAGGTTAGTACTTCAGTCACTAGATTTTATATCAGTGGCAAGTTAATTAGTTCCTGTGTGATACAGTATTGGGTTAGTCCTTACCTTAGCCTAATCTGCAGATATTTTGGCTTTACATATGAAGGCTGTAGGTTTGTGAGTTGGGTATCAATGTGATTCTTGTAGCAACCAATAATTTTTGATCCTTTTTTTTAGATGATTGTGTTCACTATTAACTCCACATCCTCTTTCAAAGGTTCATAGAAGATATCAAGTATATTTTAGGGCAGTTGTTAAGGATGGAGAGTTATAAACAGAGATTTGGCTGAGAAATCACTTAGGATTGATAGGCTAAAGTTGACTTGCAGGGTATCATTCTACCTTATGGGCCAGTGCCCGGGATCTTAGCTGAGCATGATGGAGTCATGACTTAACTAGAGGTTTCAGGTTTATATTATTTTAGCTTTTTTCTAGATATTATATATTGTGAGTTCATAATGTATTTCATTCTTGTTGTCTCTAGTACTTTATGTTATTACGACTTGTGGATTATGGTGATCATTCTGGGATGGTTAGATTCTGTGATGTTTATTATCATGATATTCTTGGAGTTTCCTTAGATGTTTACAGCTTACTTTGTCGTATCTAACGACGAAGGCTAGGCGTGTCCGACTCGTGTCTGATTATTGAGGAGCGGGTCATGACATCAACATTCTGCCGAATGCGAAGTCAGTCAAGCAGCAACAATGTCAATTTCGACCTGACATGATGGATGCTATAGAAGCTGAAGTCAAAAAACTCATCGCTTGCGGTTTCGTCAGAGAAGAACAACATCCAGACTGGGTGGCTAATGTTGTCCCAGTTTTGAAGAAAACGGGGAAAGTCCGAGTCTGCATTGACTTTAGAGACCTTAATGAAGCTTGTCCCAAGGACGAATTGTCTCTTCCGATCACTGATGTCATAATTGACAATACTTGCGAATTTGAACGCATGTCTTTTATGGATGGATTTTCAGGATATAATCAAATCAAGATGCATCCAGAAGATGAGAAACATATAATTTTTTCACACTCCTCTTGGAGTCTATTGCTACACTGTCATGCCATTTGGTCTTAAGAACGCTGGTGCAACTTATCAACGGGCCATGAGTACTATCTTTCATGATCATTTACGAAAGACTGTTGAATGCTATGTTGACGATATTGCTGTCAAAAGTCGTCTAAAGAAAGACCACATTCAAGACTTGAGAACTATATTCGATCTAATACGCCAGCATCAACTCAAGATGAATCCCACCAAGTTAGTCCTGGGAGTCTCTAGTGACAAATTTCTTGGAATCGTTATTATCTCTAAAAGTATACACGTTGACCCTGAGAAAATCAAAGCCATTCAAGAGATGCGTCCTCCACGCAACCTAAAAGAGCTACGAGGATTCCAGGGACGGCTTGCGTATATTAGGAGATTCATCTCAAATCTCTCTGGACGCTGTAGATCGTTCACTCAACTCATGAAGAAAGGTGTGTCTTTTATTTGGACTGAAGAATGTCAGCAAGCATTTGAAGACATAAAGCGGTACTTGATGAACCCTCTAGTTCTAGTGCCTCCAGTCTCAGGAATACCCTTCCTGATGTATGTTCGAGCAATGGACCATTCCCTAGGTGCTTTATTAGCTCAGAAGAATAAAGATGGTCATGAACAGGCTATCTATTATCTTAGCCGTACAATGATTGGAGATGAGCATTGATACACCCCAGTGGAAAAAGAATGTCAAGCTTTGATGTTTGCTGTTCAAAAGACGAGGCATTATATCATTGGCCAAACTATTCATGTTATTTCTAGAGTTAACTCTCTACGGGTCCTGATGAAGAAGCCCAGTACACTCAATTCTAGGCTTGCAACATGGACCATATTGTTAGAACAATATGATATGGTTTATGTACCTCAAAAGTCTGTTAAAGGTCAAGCCCTTGCTGACTTTCTGGCAGCTCACCAGTTCCCGAAATGTCTAAACTCTACGACGAGATTCCAGACGAAACTTTGGAGTCCAACATAATTTCAGAAGAAATTCTTACATGGCGTCTATTCTTTGATGGTGCATCCAGAATTGGACCAAAAGGTGCTATTGTTGCTGGAGTTGGAATCGTCCTCGTCTCACCAGAAGGATTAGCTATTCAAAGAGCTTATTCTTTAGATGAGTCATGTTCCAATAACATGGTTGAGTATAATGCCTTACTCATCGGTCTCCAGCTAGCTCAACAATTAGATATTGAGTATGTCGAAGTTTACGGAGACTCCAAACTGATTGTCAACTAAGTTAGAGGCACGTACGAAGTTCGACTTCAAGATCTGGTCCCATATCATGATGCAACAATCAGGATGGCTACTTCATTCAAAGGCTTCTTCATCGAGCATGTACGTCGAGCATGTAATACAGAGGCTGATGCACTCGCTAATCTTACAGCAGTGTTAGCAATTCCAGTAAGAAGGCAACATATGATCATCATCACTAATAGAGAGTTATTTTGCGTTGAGAATAACTTAAATATTGAAGTCAATAACTCAAACATGGAATTCAACAATTCGGTTGAAATTTGTACTATCAGCAAAGATTGGAGGACTCCTTTCATAGACTACGTAGTCCATGATATCTTACCCAAAGATCCTAAGGAGGCTACAACAATTCGTCGACGGTCACCCAGATTCTATTATAATCATGCTACAAAGACACTCTACCGATGAACGTTTGACGGCTTACACCTATGCTGTCTTGCAGGAGAGGAAGCAAAACAAATACTTCGTGAAGTTCATAACGGTATTTGTGGCGTACGTCAACCTGGTCCTAAACTACATGATCGAATTTGTCGTATGGGATACTATTGGCCCTGGATGGTATCTGATGCCATCGAGTATGCAAGAAAGTGTCGAGCATGTCAAATCTATGCTGACTTCATCCATCAACCATCAGAATTTCTTCACCCGACGGTATCATCTTGGCCCTTTGAAGCCTGGGGCATGGATGTCATTGGTCCTATTAACCCACCCTCGTCTCGAGAACATCGGTTCATATTGGCCATAACTGATTATTTCTCAAAGTAGGCTGAAGCTATACCTCTAGCTGAGGTCAAGACATGAGTGTTATCAATTTTATTAAGCATCATGTGATCTACAGATTCGGTGTTCCTCGGCGAATCATTCATGATAATGGGCAACAATTCATCAGTCAGAAGTTCACTCGATTCTGCGATGACAATAAGATCAATAATATTGCTTCTATAGCTTACAATCCTGCAGCTAACGGGTTGGCAGAAGCATTTAACAAGACCATCATCAAACTCGTCAAGAAGTTTGTTTCTACCAACAAATGGAACTGGAGTGAAAAGCTTGGAGAATCTCTGTGGGCTTATCGTACTACTATACGTACTCCTACAGGCTGTACACCTTTCTCTTTGGTATATGGATGCGAGGCCGTCTTACCATTGGAAATCCAGATCCCTTCCCTAAGGATTGCCATTGCCAATGAGCTCACAACCAAAAACAATGATCGTCTGAGACTTCAGGAGCTTGAAGCGCTTGACGAGAAACGACTCCTAGCTCAGCAACATATTGAGTTATACCAAGCTCGTCTATCAAAAGCCTTCAACCGTAAAGTCAAAGTTCAAACATTTCAGAAAGGAGAACTATTTCTAACCGTCAGAAGTCCTATGACTATGACGCATATGAGCAAAGGCAAATTCGAAGTGAAGTGGGAAGGACCCTACGTTGTAAGCAAAATTTTCTCTAACGGAGCTTATCAATTGACTGGTATGGATGGCCGAGTCGCCATGATGCCCATTAATGGCAAATTTCTCAAGAAATATCAGGTTTGAAGACAAAGAGATATCAACACAGAGAATCAGAATATAAATAAAATTCCTTTTATTGCATAAACTCAAACAAAAAAGAAATACATAAAATCAACGAGAACCAGAGCCCTCCTGATTGAAGACAAATTTCACAAGGAGCTTGAATACATTATTGTTGGATGGCACCAATAATTCACATGTAGCTTTCTTCAGATATTCTTCCTCGATAGTACTTCCAGGCTCTACCAGTTTGGCGAGAATGTCCTGCTTCTGTCCAGGAACAGCCGAGCTTTCTCCTACTTCTGACTGAGTTGGCGGCGGAGGCTCTTCGGAATGATTGTCGAGGGCGGCTTCATTCTTCGGGATGACTTTCGCCTCCTTAAACATATCTTTTGAAGACATTTGCAAATGAAAGAAAAGGGGTGAATAATTTTCTCAGAAAAAAGTTTCACACTATTTATAGACAGAAAGGCCAAATATTCTGTCTTAGGAATCGAAACAACCTTTCATCGAAAAGGCATGTTCGTTCATTCATCTTCTTTTATCTCGTGAAGAGGTCTTCATTTATTCTCTGTCTTAGGAATCGAAACAACCTTTCCTCGAAAATGCATGTTCGTTCATTCATCTCCTTTCATCTCATGAAGAGGTCTTCATTTATTCTCTGTCTCGAGAACCGAAGCGACCTTTTCTCGAAAAGGCATGCTTATTCACTCATCAATCTTTTTAAAGCTTATATTTATTATCTCGTAAATAAAGCTACATATAATAAATACTCAAAATCCTCCGTAGAGTCCATCCAAATCATCAAATTCTGTCTTTTGAAACCCAGATGTTTTAAAAGGTATCTTTTCTTTATGATAAATTCGTATTATCATAGATATCATCTTTTTAGACATGATATCCTGTCTTTGAGTCCCAGCTGACTTGAAGATTATCAATAGAAAAATGAATTCACGTCCACATTACCTCTGGATTCTATTTTCTATATCATCACATCAAAACAAGTCATAAAGGAGAGAAAAATTATTCTTTATTCATTCTTTAAAAATATAGATACATCTTAACGGAAATCTATTACATATCAGATTTTCATTCTAACTATAACAAATGGAGGTCTATTACATCTTTGGATCTCCTTGTTGGTGCCAGTTTCTTGTCGACTCAACCTGAAGCAGCGAGCAAGGCAACGAAATCAACTATGGTCTTCTCTCTCAGAAAGACGAGAGGAGAATGATAGAGTACAGCAACTCAAAGAAAAGTTGCTGTCAATACAATTGGTGGAGAAAAGACGACCCTTCATGAGAAGTAGGAATGAGATCGCCCTTGTGATACGATTCCTAATTTTGTATCTCCACCGTCCAACTCTCATGTATAACGGCCCTTCCTACCATCTCAAGGAAGCCCTTTTAAGCATGAAGAGTTCTGAGCTCTCTGATGTGTGTGTCAAAGTGGTTCAACTTCATAGCATCCAAGATCACCGATACCGGTTCTGGGAATTTTCATCAGATAGTCCCCCTGCAAATATTAGAAAGATGAGAAGAATACAGTAAATGTTCTTTTCTTCTCGTAACTATTTATATGCAATTGAAGCTGAAATGTTATGCGCGTCCATAGGCGTATATTTCGGGAAGAAACACCATATGTTGTTCAGAAGTTGATATTGTCATAACCGAGAAAGTTTGGGAGATATTAAGACAGTTACACAACAAAGCTCAGCCCAAAATTGAGACATGTCAACACAATTACGCGATAAAAGTTCAAATGTGCCAGCATCTATAAAGTCAGACTATTTTTTTATTTCATAATAAAAAGAAAAAAGAGACATATACTACAAGGCACTATGGCCATTATGTAAAAATGACGATCTCATGTCACGCCATTTCTACTTTCCATCATCATCCTGATGCAAAGCATCGCTCAACTCCTCTATATTGTGGATCTCCGAGAGATACATCAGACGGTAGAATCCTTCCCTCTGTTCCTGTGTGCCACGATCTTCGGAAGACGATGACCCACCTTAGGAACGAACGAAGACTGCTGGGGATAGGCCAAAGCAGTTCAAGAAGTTCTCCGCCCTCAGGGATGGGTCGGCTTCCAGCAGATACGCCATAGGCACAGAATTCGACTTCTCTTCAGAAGTCTTGTGTTTTCCATAAAGAAATTCTCTTTATTTGTTGTGTTTCTGGAAAAATTATAACTTTAGGAATCCGATCTAGAAGACGATCGCTTTATCCCTTGGACTATGCGAAGAAGAAAAGATCTCAAAATTTTGACAGTAGATATCAATGTATCTGTACAATGAATAAGAAAAAGAACTCTATTTATAGAGTCAAAACAGTAACTGAAAAGATAACTACCTTACCACTGGTGCACTTGAAAAGTCACGCAGACTCTAAATACACGCAGGGTTAGTGAGTAGTTACTGGACGTGGCCCGTAACTGTTGGACACATGGCATCAGTGCATGGGTCGTGTGCAAGTTACTGGGCACGCGAGAGAGAGAGATCGGTGGCATAGCTGCCACGTACTCCAGTTGAAATGAAATCCACGCTGACTTGCTGAAGGCAAAAATCTACGCAGATTTGTTGACGCAGACTCGTTGAAGGCGAAATCCACACAAGCTTTGAAGAAGAATACTTCAGAATTTACGCAGGCTTTGAGAAGAATAACTCAAAAGTCACGCAATGTTTTGAGGAAAGAGAAGGTTCAGAATCCACGCAAACCGCCAGCTGTCTTGATTTGGCACGCTTCGTCTGACACAAAATCTCTGACATTGATTATATTGTCAGCCGCATTAAATGAAGATAAGACCCAAAGTCACGCCAACTTGGTGAAGAGTGAGTCTTGCTAAGGAAGATTTCAAAAATCACGCAAAAGACGGCTGTGATCTCTCGAGTTCTGTGCATACGTGGCATATGAGGAGACGTTTCTCGACTGTTGTGTTGTCAGTCATTATGATTCTGACGTATGGCTGAGCTGTCTCTGCGTGACTTCTAAAGGAGATGGCCAGGCAGAACTTAGCGTATCTTTAGTGCTGCTTCTCGGATCACTCTGCGTGACTTGTTCTGATCAACTCAGCGTGACTTCATTTTTGAGGCCTACAAAACCTCCTTCAAAGTTTTCGAAAAATGATAAAATATTTTCGAAATACTTTGAAATAGAGATGATGAAATGAGTTAAAGTCACGCTGAGATGACTCCAAAATTTTTCGGAAGTCGAAAAGACTTCGAAGTTCTTTGAAAACATCCAAATGAACTTATTAAATGTCATAATGACTCTTCGTTCTCCGAGACTGATTGCGTCCAATTTATGGTGGAATATGAACTGTCGACGAGATCTGTTATATAAACAGGAAGAGATTCTCAGTTTTGACATTCATCTCTCGAAAATATGACCCCAAAGGAAGCAGCCAAAGAGGAAGCACGAAAGTTGGGCTTTTGTTCCCATGGTGACCCCACTTTTGGGGGCAAAGAACCCGAACCTGTCGTCATCGAGCTCAAGGACGACTCCACGCAGTTAGCCAAGAATCTCTTGAGCTACTTTAGATTGGATGGCTCGTCTTCTTCTGATGGGCGGAGCCTTATGGAGAAGCGTGAAATGCTCGAGACTCTGTTGCATCGCCTGGGAGTTAAGAGCGTAGTTTAGGCATCAAACTTAGCCGCTCTGGAAAATAGAGCGTAACTTTCTACGCTTTTGTTGCACTTTTCTATTTTGTCTTTTTGTAAGGCCATCAGTGCCTGTTTAAAGAATGAAGTACAACTTTTGTGTTTGATCTGCGTGCCTCTTAATGAAGAATATTAATTAGCACACTTTGACTGTTTCCAATGTTGCACTGTCTCCCGAAGTACATGTGACACTCATTCCACAATTTACGAGCGCTATTTATGCGGATCTTTTCCAAGAATAGACCTGCACTTGACCCTTTAAATAGATGGATGAACTCCATGCAAACTCATCTTCCCATTCTTCTTCCTCTCTTCTGAGAATGAATTTTCTGTGAGAAGAAAATAGGAAAGCCATGTTGTCTGATGTCAGATCTCTGTGCACGCTACCAGACATGGATCTGTCAATCCTTAGCACCAAATTTGAAGGTAAGTCAGTGTAATACGTGTACTTATTTTTGCTGTTGAAGATAGGCTTTCTATTTTTTTTTGTTTCTGATTTGAACAATACACGCCTGTCTCTGTTTGATAGATGTATACTGAATGATTTCTGTTGATCTTTCTGCAGAAACTTGGCTGAAAATTTTCTTCAGAACTGGCATTGGGGATGTGGATGCTGTGGAGAATATCCTGCTGACATCTACATCAGGGAGCTCATACGCTTTTGACGCGTAAATCAGACAACTCAGAACTCTTCGTGGGATAGAAGGGTCTTCCTTAGATGGTAGGAAGAGCCTTTATACACGAGAGTTGGATGGTGGAGTCAACTCTACTACCGAGAAATCGGGTAGTAGAGTTCCTTTTACGGGAGAACTAGGAATTGTATCCCAAGGTTGGATACATTCCTGTCTCCTCTGAAAGGTCGCTCCTAATCCACCAGTTGTATTGGCAGCAACACGTTTTCGTGTTGCCCTACTCTGTGGTTCTCCTCTCGTCTGAGAGATAAGACCAGAGTTTGATTCCTGCTGGACACCCAGGAATTGCCACAAACAACGAGATTGCCAGAGAAGATCCAAGAAGAAATAGATCTCAGTTGTACATAGAATGAAAATCCAAGATTTGTAATAGATTTCCATTATGATTTGTAAGAAAGTCTAAGAAAATGTAATAAACTTTTTGTGGTGAAATGGGAATGGAAATGACAATTCTTCTCTGCTCAATGATTTGTATTTGTGGATGAATTGTGGACATGATAGATAATAAAATCATCTTTTCTGTTTTAGAGTATATGATATTATCAGAGGTATTATGGACGTGATAATATATAGGAACTCGAAAGAAAATAGATTGATTTCTATGCAGAGGTCAAAACATGACAAATGAGTAAGTAGATTCGGAATTGATTCAGAGGTTATGAAAACATGATAAATAACGAATCCCCACTTAATAAATTGATAGAAGATTATGAACGGATGAACCGTTAGGAAATGATGAACAGATAAACTGTCGAGTGAATGTAATAAATGAACGGATGAACCGTCAAGTATTAATGAACATGTGAAACGTCGGATGAATGTGAGAAATGAATGGATGAACTGAATATCGGAAAAGAATACGTCCCTTCGATCCTTGTAACCATATGCCTATAAATAGAGCATATATTTGAATAGAAGGATCGCATTTTATCCACAATGTCTTCTGAAGAGAATATAAAGAAGGCTGAAGTCGCCCCCGAAGCTACTGAAGGTGTTAAAGAACATCCACATCCGCACAAGAAGGAAATGGGCGAAAGCTCGTCTACTCCCAAACCGCCGAAAGATATCCTGGACTTCCTGGTCGAACCAGGAGATATCAAAGAAGAAGAAGCAATGAGGCTGGCTGCCTGTCAATTCTTGGTGCGGTCAGGAAAAGATGTACTCAATTCTTTTGCTGATTATGTATGTGGTCCTCGTCCCAAATATGAAAGGGATTACAGTGATCTTCCATGATAATGTACTCTTTTTTTTGAAGAATTTGTCTCAAATAAACTCCGTTTAAGGAAATTTTGTTTACGATATATCCTTCCCACTTTATATTTTTGCTTTTATTCATTGATCTTTTGACTCGGAAATCAGAAAGACTAAATATCATTTTCATAAATATGATATTGAGATAGAAAATTCAGAGGTAATATGGACATGATTTTCTGGATATCAAATTTGTTGAGAAAACGATACAAAGTAGAATACCTATCTCCACTGGGGATAATAGATATCAGAATAATTCTTCGGAAAGAACAATGAAACAGCTGGAGAATGATGGGAGGACAATCTTGATAGAAATATTAGACGTAGTACTTCTTCAAGAATTTGCCGTTGATGGGCATCATAGTGGCTTTACCATCTAGAGTAGTGAGTTGATAAGCCCCATTAGAAAAGATCTTATTGACAATGAATGGACCTTCCCATTTTGCATCAAACTTGCCCTTACTCATGTGTGTCATAGTCATCGGGCGTCTGACAGTAAGCACAAGTTCTCCTTTCTGAAATGTTCGAATTCTGACTTTCTTGTTAAAAGCCCTTAAAATTCTAGCTTGATAGAATTCAATATTCTGTTGAGCAGATAACCGCTTTTCATCCAGAGCCTCAAATTCTTAAAGTCTAAGACGATCATTATTTTCTGAGGTAAGTTCATTAGCGATTGCTATCATTAAAGAAGAAATTTGAATCTCTAATGGGAGAACAGCCTCAGATCCGTACACTAGAGAGAAAGGTGTACACTTAGTAGCATTACGGACTGTAGTGCGATAAGCCCACAAGCATTCACCAAGCTTCTCACTCCAATTTCGTTTGTTGGAAGAAACAAACTTTTTCAAGAGTTTGATGATGGTTTTGTTGAAAGCTTCTGCTAATCCATTAGCGGCAGAATTATATGCGGTAGAAGCCACATTATCAATCCGATGATCGTCGTAGAATCGAGTAAATCTCTGACTGACGAATTGTGGTCCATTATCATGAATAATGCGCCGAGGAACACCAAATCTATAGATGACATGGTGTTTGATAAAGCTGATAACATTGGAAGTCTTGACTTCAGATAATGGAATGGCTTCGGCCCATTTGGAGAAATAATCGGTTATTGCAAGAATGAACCGATGACCTTTAGATGACGGTGGATTGATCGGGCCGACAATATCCATGCCCCAAGCTTCAAAGGGCCATGATGCTGCCGTTGGTTGTAGAAACTCCGAAGGTTGATGTATAAAATCCGTATGGATTTGGCAAGCTTTGCATTTCCTTGCATATTCAATGGCATCTGATACCATAGTTGGCCAATAATAACCCATCCGTCGAATACGGTCTTGAAGTTTTGGCCCAGGTTGATGCGCTCCACAAATTCCATCATGTGCTTCACGAATAACTTGTTGGGCTTTATCACCGGCAATGCACCGAAGGAGTAAACCATCATAAGCTCGACGATATAAGGTCTTTGTTGTATGATTATAATAGAATCTGAGTAATCGTCGTCTGATAGATGCTGCCTCACTCGGATCATCCGGAAGAATATCATATAATACGAGATCTAAGAAAGGAAGTCTCCAATCTTTATCCGTATTCTGATTCTCAGTCGAGTTACTGAAGATGAATTCCATGCTGGAATCGGATGAAGATGATATCGATTTATGACTGAATCCAAATCCTCTTGTTGTGTTGACGTCATGAGATGTTGATTCTTCAATGTCAACTGGAAGTCCTAGAGTCAGGTTATTTTCAAGATGAAATAATTCTCGATTACGAACAACAATCATTTGTTGCCGTCTGATTGGGATAGCCAGCACCGCTGCAAGATTAGCAAGGGCATCAGCTTCTGTGTTACATGTTCGCCTAACATGTTCAATGAAGAATTCCTTAAATGATGAGGCCATAGATATGGTCGCTCTATGATAAGGAACCAGATCTTGATGGCAAACTTCATAAGTATCCCTGATCTGATTGACAATAAGTTTAGAGTCTCCATACGCCTCCAAATGTTGAATATTCAGATGTTTAGCGAGTTGAAGACCAATAAGTAATGCGTTGTACTCAGCTACATTGTTTGAACACGACTGATCGAGAGAATAAGCTCTTTGGATGGCAAGACCTTCTGGCGATACAAGAACAATTCCAACTCCAGCGACAATATCGCCATTAGGACCAATTCTTGATGCTCCATCAAAGAATAGACGTCAAGTAGGATCTTCTTCAGTAATTTGATTTGAATCTAGGACTTCATCTGGGATTTCATCATAGAGTTTTGAATTTTCTGTAATTGAGTGAGCAGCCAGAAAATCAGCTAAAGCTTGTCCTTTGACTGATTTCTGAGGAATATAGTGCATATCATACTGAGCAAGTAGGATTCCCCAGTTAGCCAATCGAGAATTCAAAACACTGGGTTTCTTCATAGGATTGATCCTGGAGATGACATGAATAGTCTGGCCAATGATATAATGACGTGTCTTTTGGACAGCAAACATCAAGGCTAGACATTCTTTTTCAACCGGTGAAATCGAGGTTCAGCTCCGGTCATAGTGCGGCTGAGATAATAAATGGCTTGTTCATGGCCATTTTGATTCTTTTGAGCGAGTAATGCACCCAATGAATGACTCATTGCTCGAGTATAGAGGAGGAACGGTATTCCTGAGACGAAAGGTACCAATACTGGAGGGCTCATTAGATATTGTTTTATATCATCGAATGCTTTCTGACATTTATCATTCCAGATAAAAGAGACACCTTTCTTCATAAGTTTGTTGAATAGTCTGCAGTGTCCTGATAAATTAGAGATGAATCTCCTGATATAAGCGATTCTTCTTTGAAATCCTCGTAGCTCTTTTAAGGTGCGTGGAGGACGCATCTCTTGGATGGCTTTGATCTTCTCGGGATCCACGTGTATACCTTTAGAGGTAATGACGAAGCCGAGAAATTTACCACTAGAGACGCCTAAGAAGGACTTAGTAGGGTTCATCTTTAATTGATGCTTACGCATTAGATCAAATATAATCTTCAAATCTTGGATATGATCCTCCTTTTGTCGACTTTTGACTGCAATATCATCAACATAGCATTCGACTATTTTCCGCAAATGTTCACGGAATATAGTGCTCATAGCTCGTTGATAAGTTGCTCCTGCATTCTTGAGACCGAATGGCATAACTGTATAACAGTATGTACCAATCGGCGTTCTGAAAGAAGTGTGCTTCTCGTCCTCTGGAAACATTTTGATCTGATTGTACCCAGAATACCCGTCCATGAATGACATTCGTTCAAATCCACAGGTATTATCAACCATGACATCAGTGATTGGTAGAGGGAATTCGTCTTTAGGACATGCCGCATTGAGATTGCGAAAGTCTATGTATACTCTGATCTTGCCAGTCTTTTTAAGAACAGGAACAATATTAGCCACCCAATCAGGATGTTGTTCCTCTCTAATAAACCCAGAGGTAATGAGTTTATTGACTTCAGCTTCAATTGTATCCATAATGTCTGGACGAAATCGTCGCTGTTGTTGTTTGACCGGTTTAGCATTCGGCAAGATATTGAGCTTGTGAGTTGCAATTTGAGGATCAAGCCCCGGCATATCTTCATAACTCCAAGCAAAGACATCGATGTAATCACGAATGAGTTTGATCATGTCTTTCTTATCAGTTTCTGAAAGACTTTCACTGATGAATATTGGTTTGGGAGATCCCTCTTCACCAACATCTATTTGAACAAGTTTAACTTCAGGCGGAGGTTCTTTTTGCTCGAAACGGAACTCCCATTGATTATCTAATCTTTGGGCCCACTGTTCTGATTCAGGTAAGATTTCAAACTCTTCTTCGTCTTCATCACTTTCTTCAGAATGGTCAATGGAAACCATATTGGAAGACAGAAGGTTGCAATAGAAGTCACCGATACTCGTATCGGAATTCCAAGAAGTGGTACTAGAAGAATCAGATCTCTTATCTTCGTCAGACTCGGGATCTTCATGGATAATATTGATAAAAGGAGTAGGAGCAGTATAACCCAATCCGCATTTCGTCCTTCCATATTTCAAAGGAGGAATCCGGACAGGTATTTTTCTTCCTTTTTCATTATTGAGGCCAGTCCTGAAGTCATAGCCCATATTTTTGATGATGTCTCTAGATTGCTGACTATAACGACGTAGTTGTAATCTTCCAGTATCATCATTTTTGTCATCATCTTCAAGATCAGAAGGATTTTGAGGCCCTTTGTAGAAGAATATTGGAATGTCTCCTGGCTTTCTGTTGGGAACTAGAAAGTATGAAGATTGTACAAGTTCTAGAGATACATCTGTATGAACAGTCTGTACAACTCCTATGGTTATTGTGTTCAAGTCATCTAACAGATGTAAATAACTATGAACATAATTACACACATCAACGTACTGCAAAGGTGGAGACTTTTCATTAAATGTAAAAACAGCAATATTTACATTGGGAGAAGGCTGAGCCATATAGATTTTAGCCAAGTCAATGACTAAAGGGGGAGAAGAAGAAGAAGCTTTGTTTCGATTAAGATCGATAACAAATGGCTCAGAAGAGGTGAGCTCCCTTGAAGTTTGAGTAGGAAGAGTAGTCCGCCCTCCAACTGGAATTAACAGAGTATCTTGTGAAGGTACAGGAACTGTAGTACGCCTACTGACAGGAATGATCAGTGTATTTTGAGTAGATGACTGAGGTAACGGAGAGATCCGTCCACTCACTGGAATGATGAAAGAATCTTCTCCAGAGGGTTTAGGAGATTGTTACTGAGTAGTTCGACTTTTAACAGGGATTATTAAAGTCTCACTTTGTGCATCTTCTTTCTCCATAGCTTGTATGATCCTTGTATACTCTTCTTTGTACATTCGGGAATTGTTAAAATAAGCTTCAACCCCATGGAAGGGATTTATATCAGCAACTTCTTTTTGTACTCTTCCATTGCTATCAATGTATTTAAAACATTGATGAAGAGTAGAGGGCACCATATTATTTTCATGAAGAAAGGGCCTCCCCAGAAGAAGATTATAGGATCCCACGATCTCGATCACATAGAAAGTGACTTTAGATCTGAAATCGCCTATCTGAAGCTTCAGATGAATCTTTCCCAAAGGCTCACTTCGGCTTTGATTGAATCCCAAGATAGTAGTAACCGTCTTGGAGAGCTTGTGAAGAGGGATTTTTAGTTCATCCAACAAACTCTTTGGTATTATGCTTATAGCAGACCCTGGGTCAATAAGGATACGATCTATCTTCATCGTATCAATATAACCAGTGTAGTAGAGAGGTCGGTCATGTCGATTATCCTCCAGTAACATGTCGTCTTGTGTAAAGGTGATATTTGGGATAATCTCCAGTACACTGTTGCAATGTAAGCAAGTGGCAGGTTCCGCATCTGGCTTCTTCAATTGTGCAAGACAAGAGTCAGCTTGTAGAAGTGCTTCACTTAACGTCGCCCGAGTTTCTTTAGAAAGACGTAGAAGTTCAAAGAGGGACATTCTAGCTGGAGTATTAGCAAGCTGAGCCAAAATGTCGAAGTTGTAAGGCTTCTGAAGTCCAAGAGGAGAAGACTTCTTGATTGGCTTATCAAACCGAGCCTGTTGTTTGCCTTTCTCCAGAGCCGTAGGCTTGGGAGGAACAGGTTCAGTAGATAATTCTTCTTCAGAAGGAACATTAGGAACATCTTTAGCATCTGAAGGGATATCAGTAGGATCTTCAGGATTTTTAGAATAATCCTTTAGGTAAGGTTTCCCCGTTCGAGTAGCACTAACAAGTGCTTCTTCTTTGTCTTTTGGCTCTGTGTCAGAGGTAGACCCAAGAGAAGTCATATGACATGACTTGATCTTTCCAGCCTTCTTGGATTTTTGAGAAGAAATCTTTTGAGGAGAAGGCGATTCAAAATCTGCCACTAGATCAGGATGGATCCACATGATTTCCCCTGTTTCCAAAGTGATTGGCACTAATCCTTCAGACTGTGGAGGAGGAAGATTCACTATGTCAAGAGTTGCTTTGGGAATAGGAACAATCCCACTTTCAAGGAGTTGAGGAAGGAAATCTCCAAATTGCATAGAGACGACGTTGGAGGTGACTGTCTTCTCTTTTGGAGTAAGAGAGATAGCTCCAGATTTAATCATTTCTTGGATCTTTCCTTTTAATACATAACATGTACGAATTGTGTGACCCAGCATTCTGTGATATGGACAGTATTTAGGATGATCTATCTTACCAGCTTCATCAGGTTTCTTGATCTCTGGTAATTGCATTTTATTACCTTTCAGCAGACATTCAAAGATACCAAGGACATCGTCGTCGTCAAAAGAATATTCTTCTTTGGGACGAGGTGTTCTTGATTGTTGAGTTGTAGAGGCAGGAGTTTGAACATTTGATGCATCTTTGCCCTGAAGAATAACTTCAAGAGTTTCTTTTCCTTTGCGAGCATTATTTTTATTGTTAGCACCTTGTCCTGTTTCTTTAGGAGTCATCTGCACTCCTAAACCTTTGAAGGTTTCAGCACTGATTTCTGCAGCTTTGGCACTGACTATGAAGGAAGGCCAATCTTGAAATTGAGTGGACCCTGTCCACATACTGATGATTGGCAACAAGTTTGATTTGCATGTGTCAATGGTGACAGCATCAGGAGTTCCAAGAGGCATCTTCAGAGCTTCTCTTTGAAACCGTTCAATGTATTCCTCTGTAGATTCATTATTTTTCTGCTTGATTCTAATAAGAGCAGACATAGTCATGTCATTAAGCCCTTCATAGAACCTTTCAAGAAACATCTGTTTGAAACCAGCAAATGAGGTAATACTCCCATCTGGGAGACTCCTATACCATTCATAAGCCGTTTCCTTGAGACATCCAATAAATACCCGAGTAAGGAGGGCATCACTTGGTTGCAGTTGATCAGTCATCACTTCAAAATGATTAATAAACTGACTTGGAGAAGTGGTTCCATCATAGAATGAGATAGTAGGAGGCTTGTATTTAGGAGGATATGATACTTGCTTCCATTCTATCGGATAAGGCTGCTTGATGCCTAACCTTTGTAAACCATCCTTCTGTTTGAATGCCTCGAATTGAGTTTTGAGATTCTTCAATTCTTCAGAGACAACTCCCGAAGATTGTGGAGTTGTGGCTTGTAGAGAATAGTTGGGAGGAGGAACAGCATTGTAAGCACTACCCCCAGCTCCAGAGAGACTAGGATTTGGTTGAGCTGGTCCAGGAGTATTGGATTGTACTGCTGGAGGAACTTGTACTGGACTTATATCAGTATCAACTGGTATGGCATCTGATACAGTCTGTCGATTTTGCAACCGAGCTGTCATGAGTTCATACATCGACTTCATTGTGTCAGTCATAGACTTCATTTGCTGTTCCAAAGAAGTAATTCTTTGATCTTGAGGAGTCAAGGAAGAAGAAGGTTCATCAATATTCCCATCAACCATGTAAGTTGTGACTGTATGAGGGATTATTGATGAACTAGTAGATGTTGTATACTCTGAATCATTGCTTCGTGCATCAAAGTCAACTATAGGAGAATTACCCCCAGTAGGAAGAGGTGGGAAGTTAGATTCTCCAAGAAATTCAGAATCAATTTCAGGGATCAAATTTCTTTGACTAGAAGCCAGGACTCTTGCTCTGGTGTTTCTATATACTTCATCTGGACTATCAACTCTACCCCCGGTGTCCCGAGAAGTCATGTTGACAGAAGCAAACAAAGGCTCATCTTCATCAGGCATAGGTTCATACTGAATCCTATTGAAGACAGACTGTCGTTTATTTTGACATCTGTATTGCATTGTGACTCTTGGCTGGAAGTCACATTCATGATCACCATGGTCTTGAACTGTTGATTCACATCTGTACTGAATTATGACTCTTGGATAGAAGTCACATTCAGCATGTTCCTTTGATATAGAATTACTCCTTCTCTTCTGTTGAAGATATTCCCGTAAATCTGTTTGTGAAGATTGAGGAGTATACTTCCTGTTCTTGGGTCTTGATGGCTCTTGATTATACAAAGAGTGATTAATGTGAGCCACATAATTTCTTGCATACTCTGCATCTGGATCTTTTATCTTCATATCCAATTGGTATGGTTTCTTAACACCAGAAGTGCTGAGTTTTGTTCTTAAATCAGTGGAAGGTAACACATTAATTTTGGAAACATGGAGTTTTCCTTCCATTGATCTGGATATTTGCAGAGAAGGAAGAGTTGAACCACTCCTTTGATTGGGAGTTGGTAACAGACCCTCTTTAAGGGACAGATTCTGTGCCCAATTTGAAGAAATCAAAGAAGAAGACATTAAGGAATGTTTCTTCTTAGACTCATTCAAGTTTTGAGACATAAAATGTCCAGAAGGAAGAGTAGTCAAAAGACCATCTCCTTTCCTTTGACTAACAAAAGTATCAGTCAAAGCTGTTCCTGAAGTAAAAACTACAGGAGCAGAAGAAACAACTAAAGAGTTATTCCTTTTCGACGGGACTTTGTGTGGAAGACCACCCCCAGTTCTAGTAGAACTCGGTGAAGAAGAAGAGATAACTAAGGAGCTATTCTTCTCTGATGAAATACACGCTGAAACAGACTTGGTTAAAGAACCAGAGCTGTTAGCGTAACTTTTGATTTTAGAATTACACGCTGGAACATATTATGCTAAGGAGCCAGTACTGTCAGCGTGACTTTTGAATGTGGGATTGCACACTGGAATAGATTTGGCTAAGGAGCCAGTACTATCAACGTGACTTTTAGAGTTGAATTTGCACACTGGAACAGATTTGGCTAAGGAGCCAGTACTGTCAGCGTGACTTTTAGAGTTGAATTTGCACGCTGGAACAGATTCGGCTAAGGAGCCAGTACTGTCAGCATGACTTTTAGTTACTGTCATCTTCGAGCGCACAAGAGTGTGCGTGCTTGCAGTGGAGTTCTTGCCAGTGTTAGGAGTAGACACTGTGGCAGAGACTTCACCATTAACTGCCAACTGATTCTTAGGGACATAGACAGAGTGTCCCTTCGACTTGGCAGTGATGATGGAGGCTGGAGTGGGCTTGCCACCCTTAGCCCGCTGCATTTCTTCATAGGCGAGTTGATCGAATTTGATCGTCATCACCTTCTTCGTCGAGCCGATTGACGAAGTGTCGTATTGAGTTGTTACCATCTCAGAAGAGGAGATGGTTTTCCCCAGCAGAGTCGCCAATTTGTTTTCCATAAAGAAATTCTCTTTATTTGTTGTGTTTCTGGGAAAATTACAACTTTAGGAATCCGATCTAGAAGACGATCGCTTTATCCCTTGGACTATGCGAAGAAGAAAAGCTCTCAAAATTTTGACAGTAGATATCAATGTATCTGTACAATGAATGAGAAAAAAAACTCTATTTATAGAGTCAAAACAGTAACTGAAAAGATAACTACCTCACCACTGGTGCACTTGAAAAGTCACGCAGACTCTAAATACACGCAGGGTTAGTGAGTAGTTACTGGACGTGGCCCATAACTGTTGGACACATGGCATCAGTGCATGGGTCGTGTGCAAGTTACTGGGCATGCGAGAGAGAGAGATCGGTGGCATGGCTGCCACGTACTCCAGTTGAAATGAAATCCACGCTGACTTACTGAAGGCAAAAATCCACGCAGATTCGTTGACGCAGACTCGTTGAAGGCAAAATCCACGCAAGCTTTGAAGAAGAATACTTCAGAATTCACGCAGGCTTTGAGAAGAATAACTCAAAAGTCACGCAATATTTTGAGGAAGGAGAAGGTTCAGAATCCACGCAAACCGCCAGCTGTCTTGATTTGGCACGCTTCGTCTGACACAAAATCTCTGACATTGATTATATTGTCAGCCGCATTAAATGAAGATAAGACCCAAAGTCACGCCAACTTGGTGAAGAGTGAGTCTTGCTAAGGAAGATTTCGAAAATCACGCAAAAGACGGCTGTGATCTCTCGAGTTCTGTGCATACGTGGCATATGAGGAGACGTTTCTCGACTGTTGTGTTGTCAGTCATTATGATTCTGACGTATGGCTGAGCTGTCTCTGCGTGACTTCTAAAGGAGATGGCCAGGCAGAACTTAGCGTATCTTTTGTGCTGCTTCTCGGATCACTCTGCGTGACTTGTTCTGATCAACTCAGCGTGACTTCATTTTTGAGGCCTACACCTTGCCTTTGACAGTGAGGTTTGTCTTCTTCTTCATGCTCTCCTTGGGTGCCATGAGAGTGAATGAGGATGAAGGATTGCAACCTCATTCCTATATATACAGAGAAGGTCGGCTCCCGCCGACGCTTCGTCTTCCTAATAAATGGGCGCATAACACTTAACGAGGGAGAAAAGAAAAAGATGTTTCGAAAAAGAGCGCCCCTTAAATAGGTTCATCGTTGGGAATGAACCGAGTGTTTAATGCTTTGTTCAGTCAGGTTGCACGACACTCACATTGTGCCGCACTCAGTTTGCCCGGCCATCAGGTTGCGCAACAGTCATGTTGTGTCGCATCATGTCGCACAACGCATCAAAATTATACCCAAAATAAAGCATAAAATTTGAAGCGTCGTACAACATGGGTCAACAGCAACCAAACCCTAAGAAGGGAGACGCAAGTTATGAGTTGCGTCCCATTCTAAAAAGAGTGGGTGCACGACGTCAGGAGCTGGCCAAACCCTAAATAGGGTAGTCGATGATCGGGTCTATGATCAAGTGCTTACCTTCCATGGTCGGGTTGGCTATCTTCCGGCGTGATGAGGGTGGAGCTCGCGTGGATGGCTCGGCCATAGTCTTTCCTTTCTTAGCAGCGGAGTGCTTGGGTGCCATTGAAGTCGATCAAAGATCTCAAAGATCGGTAAGAAGGAGAAGAAGATAGGGTTTCTCTCGAGCAATCCCAAATGATGTGAAGAATGAAAAAACTCTAAAAGGGTACGACTTTTGTCACGCCCCAGAACCAGAATACTGGAGAGCGGGGGAATGACTCAGCCAGCTACGTATTACGGGTAGATGAATACCGTATAATACGATCAATGCTGTCTAACCAGATGAGGGGTGCATACTACATGAAAGTCTTACTATGGTCACTTTACATCTATTGTCTCAATCATTCAAACAAGAAGCAAAAATAGAGAACATATAAGATAAAGCAGTAAGGCATCCCAAACACTTTAGTCAAAATATTCTTGAGATCTGACTTTACAAAACATAGCCAGATGGTATAGTAACATATACACAATTGTTATCAGCTGCAGTCTGACTTAATTACAATTATGTAAAAGTAAGTGCAAGACAATCCGACTAACATGTCGGTGCCAAACGGTTAGGTATAAAGTAAATAACAAAATGAGCGGTGAAGTAAGGAACCCACTCGAGTCCTCCTGCGATCATTCCTCTAGTATTGACCATCTTGGAGGTGGAAGTACGCTGAGTCCTCGGGAACCGGCTCTAAATCTGGCCATGCGAAACCAGAGAGGTTAGACCTCTAATAGCAAGTACCACAAGGAAGCATGATATGAAGGATTAAACCAGTAAGTAAGAGAATATAATAATAGATCTCTGCTTTCTACTAGGATTCACATAACATCACGACACTTCGAACCAACCTCCCAACCAAACAAGGACAGAAGTTGGCCCGTCATGTCCTGACATTCTGATCATCTCAGTTAGGCAACAGAGTAGGTACAGTACACAAACAAATCATCTTGAACAGCCAATCAACTCCTACGGCTTGCTATTATGAGTCCCAAGTTATCCTGGAATTATGCAAATAGGGATTCCTCAGTTCTTACTATGTGCGAGCAAGGCTAGTCTATCCAGTCAATCAATTGCACCAATCATGAATTAGACGAGTCCCAACGGGACGCCCGTCATCAATATATAATATACAATAATAATATAAGCAGATACCGCTTTCTGCCCGTGTGGCAGGTTTACAGTATCTGTGGGAACCAGTCGGCCTGTCGGGCACTACTAGTCCCAAGAGGGCTGCCATATAAGAACTCGGGGATCCATTCTCTCTATGCAATCATTATTTTATTTAACTTAATAGTCTCTACGTTGAGTGAAATCCCATACCGTGGATCATGGTCATTCAAATGAGTACTTTCGTACGGGGTACAATATACGCAACTCTATAACGATACCCATGCGGCTAGGTTGTAGGTCTTACATAGTGTAATGCAACAATCAAATCTAACCACGGAGTAATCATGCTTTGACCACAAAGTACACATGCTACTTTTGTAAAGTAAATAAATAAATAAATAAATAAATTGAAGCCTGCATGTGCATGTACGTCAATATTCGGGATCAGCCAGTCGATTACAATAGTTCATTACATGAACGTGTCTCATTCATTTAATTCAATAAGACGACTAGCCAGTCTCTTAGTTCCAACTAGGAACGCATGATCAATTTTAGTCAAGATAACCATCATTATCAATGGTGACAAGGCATGAAAGTCAATTAGTATTAAATGGGGTCGAGTCTATAACTCTCAAGGTTAAGTTCCAGTCTTACTGGGTATCCATAAACCAATCAAGACACAAGGCACGTTTTACACAACCATATGTATCAAAAACATTAACATGCTAAGATTATCGAGTTCATAAAAAGGCGTAAGGATATAATAGAAGAATTATCATGCCACCATTAAATAAATAAATTATAGAACAAATAGAAATACCCAGGTCAGGAAGTCACGCCAACAAGTCTATGCTAAGGCCAACAAGTCACGCCAACAAGTCTATGCTAAGGCCAACAAGTCACGCCAAGTCTAGTAGGTAGGAGTGAGCGTATAAACAGTGTGAGCGTGAAAAGTGGTTCACGTTGGCACGCACAGCGTGAGCGTGAAGGGTAATTCATGCACTCATAACGTGAGCGTGAAAAGTAACTCACGCACGCACAGCGTGAGCGTATGAGCGTGAAAAGCGTGATAAGAAATTTACGCACGCACGCAAAGACGTGAGCGTAAAAAGCGTGATAAGAAATTCACGCACGCACGCAAAGACTTGAGCGTGACTCAAAATTCATGCTAACACGTAAAGACGTGAGCGTGACTAAAAATTTACGCTAACACGTAAGAACGTGAGCGTGACTCAAAATTCACGCTAACACGTAAAGACGTGAGCGTGACTAAAAATTCACGCTAATACGTAAGAACGTGAGCGTGATTCAAAATTCACGCTAACACGTAAAGACGTGAGCGTGACTCAAAATTCACGCTAACACGTAAAGACGTGTGCGTGACTAAAAATTTACGCTGGCACGTAAGAACGTGAGCGTGACTCAAAATTCACGCTAACACGTAAAGACGTGTACGTGACTAAAAATTCACGCTGGCACGTAAGAACGTGTGCGTGACTCAATCTCCCGAACTCCAATCTTATGGAGCCTTCGTTCCAAGCCAGAGATGAGGTTCCCATGGTTCAGAATGGTGTGGAATGAGAAGCTCTGCCACATGAACTATCTATTCCGAAAAGCACGCCAGGTTGGAAGATCAAAACCCATGAACAACCGAGTATACCACAACTTAGATCTAGAAGAAACAAGCCAAAGAAATCAAAAATGCTAAGTACTAAACTCTCTCAGAATCATGAGAAGAAGGCAAATGAACCATAAAAATGGTTCTCCAAGTGGAAGCAAGAAGCAAGATGTACTTGCCTGCTGTTGGTAGGTGGAGAGAGTGATGAGGAAGAAGAAGAAGAAGAAGTAATGGTGAAGGAAAGTTATGAGGATAGAGAAGGAGATGGGGGCTTTAAATAGGAAGGGTGGTGGTAGGTAGAGTTTGGTCCATGTGAACCGCCATGAACCCAAAAATAACCAGCCATGGCCGAACCACAATAAGACTAAAGTAGAGAAGTTAAAAGCAGAAAATAAAATGCAGAAATAAAATGCAGGAATAAAATACAGATAATTAATTAACATGAAATTAAAGGAATTTAAATACAGGATAATACATGATAAATATTAAATAAAAATATATATGAGTTGTATATGTATAAAAATACGCATTCTGGGAACGGGGAGTGATATCTCTACCCACCTTAGAAAAATATATATGAGTTGTATATGTATAAGGCCAACAAGTCACGCCAACAAGTCTATGCTAAGGCCAACAAGTCACGCCAAGTCTAGTAGGTAGGAGTGAGCGTATAAACAGCGTGAGCGTGAAAAGTGGTTCACGTTGGCACGTACAGCGTGAGCGTGAAGGGTAATTCATGCACTCATAACGTGAGCGTGAAAAGTAACTCACGTACGCACAGCGTGAGCGTATGAGCGTGAAAAGCGTGATAAGAAATTCACGCACGCACGCAAAGACGTGAGCGTAAAAAGCGTTATAAGAAATTCATGCACGCACGCAAAGACGTGAGCGTGACTCAAAATTCACGCTAACACGTAAAGACGTGAGCGTGACTAAAAATTCACGCTAACACGTAAGAACGTGAGCGTGACTCAAAATTCACGCTAACACGTAAAGACGTGAGCGTGACTAAAAATTCACGCTAACACGTAAGAATGTGAGCGTGACTCAAAATTCACGCTAATACGTAAAGACGTGAGCGTGACTCAAAATTCACGCTAACACGTAAAGACGTGTGCATGACTAAAAATTCACGCTGGCACGTAAGAACGTGAGCGTGACTCAAAATTCACGCTAACACGTAAAGACGTGTGCGTGACTAAAAATTCATGCTGGCACGTAAGAACGTATGCGTGACTCAATCTCCCGAACTCCAATCTTATGGAGCCTTCGTTCCAAGCTAGAGATGAGGTTCCCATGGTTCAGAATGGTGTAGAATGAGAAGCTCTGCCACATGAACTATCTATTCCGAAAAGCACGCCAGGTTGGGAGATCAAAATCCATGAACAACCGAGAATACCACAACTTAGATCTAGAAGAAACAAGCCAAAGAAATCAAAAATGCTAAGTACTAAACTCTCTCAGAATCATGAGAAGAAGGCAAATGAACCATAAAAATGGTTCTCCAAGTGGAAGCAAGAAGCAAGATGTACTTGCCTGCTGCTGGTAGGTGGAGAGAGTGATGAGGAAGAAGAAGAAGAAGAAGTAATGGTGAAGGAAAGTTATGAGGAGAGAGAAGGAGATGGGGGCTTTAAATAGGAAGGGTGGTGGTAGGTGGGGTTTGGTCCATGTGAACCGCCATGAACCCAAAAATAACCAGCTATGGCCGAACCACAATAAGACTAAAGCAGAGAAGTTAAAAGCAGAAAATAAAATACAGAAATAAAATGCAGAAATAAAATGCAGATAATTAATTAACATAAAATTAAAGGAATTTAAATACAGGATAATACATGATAAATATTAAATAAATATATATATGAGTTGTATATGTATAAAAATACGCATTCTGGGAACGGGGAGTGACATCTCTACCCACCTTAGATTAAGGAAAATCTATTCGAATCCCGCGCAACGCGGCGCTCGAGAAGATTTTATCAGCATATAATTAATGCTGACAGCTGGTTCACGCAAGTCACTATGTGGCACGAGAATTAATCAGTACAGCACAGAAGACCCAGTTAAAGGTGCCAGTTGTTGAGTTGTGTCCATGCGCAACCTGGCTAGTTGGTGCCACCCGATCAACTTTTTAGCAGAGTAACGTGGCACGCAAGCCACCAACTTTGTAGAGCGTGCCAACTATACTGCCCACAGTCACGTACATCTCAATCAAATAATGTCACACGTCCACAGCAGTTGGTGCAACCGTTCGCACAAGTTGTTACATTGCGCCTATGCGCAACCGGATGAAGCTAGTGCAAGGTGATCAAACAATAATTAGAACAGGGTGACATAGCACGAAAGCCACTAACTTGGCAGAACGTGTCTACTACACTACCCACGATTAAGCACATCTCAATCAAACGATGCCACGTATCTACAGCAGTTGGTACAACCGCTCGTGCAAGTGAACATGAGGCACGCAATCTGAAGTACGCGTAACCCAGAATAACTGCTAGACAGTTATTTTAAGAACTCTATAAATAGAGTTTCAAATCAGTCTCAATGCATCACGAATGATCATAATCTCCTGCTAAAGTGCTGTTGCATCCTCCAGAGGCTCGTGTCTTTGATATCATATTAGCCAATGGATAAAGTGATCGTCTTCTGATCAGATTCTTATAGTTGTACTTTCCCAGAAATTAATTATACACTTGTACTCTTTTCTAAGTTTGTAATAATTTTTTTTTGTTTTTGCAAACACTAGTGTATAACAAGTGGGAGTGATCAAGTTTATAGGAGATATGATATCTGTTAGAACATGATGTCTGGTTACTAGGTATGCTTTTTGTTTGAATATCCAAAGTTTGGATCTAGTGACCATTTGATGGGTATTTGTGGTAGATTGTACTGGTTGTGAAGGTGGCGGTTGAGGAGGTTGTTGGGGAGATAGAGGTGTAAGGACTTGTTGTGGAGGAAGGGGCATTGATTCTGGAGATGATGTGGGCAATGGGGAAGTGGGCGTGTCATGAGAAGATGAATGTACAGATACGGAAGGAGAATGTGATTATTCTATATTGGTGAAGTTTGGTTGAGAGGGTTGTGGTTGTTATATATTGAAAGGTGACTAAGGAAAAAGGGATGGTACTAGGACGGTTGGTGGATGAATATTTTGTTGAGTAGTGGATTGGTAGGGGAAGGTGCTTTCATCAAAAACTACATGGCGAGATATGAAGATTTTTCCACTAACCATCTCATAACATCTATAACCCCTTGTATGCATTAGTGTATCCCAGTAGAATGCACACGTGACTACGATTGTCCAATTTGTGTTTTGTATACGAGCATGCCCATGTAAACAACAACTACCAAACACTCGATGGTGTTCAATGGAAGGCTTCTTTCCAAAGATTAGCTCATAAGGTGACTGGTTGTGCAAAGTAGGTGTTGGCAACCTGTTAATGGTGTAGATTGCTGTTAAGAAAGCCTCAACCTAAAAAGAGAATGTAACTCCAGATTGCCCTAGAAGCATGTGTGCCATGTCCACCAAGTGTCGATGTTTTCGTTCTGCGACACCATTCTGCTCTGGTGTATATGGGCATGACAACTGATATTCTATACCATGGGGACGAAGAAATTTTTCAAACACTTTGCTGCAAAACTCAGCCCCTCCATCAGTACGTAGTTCTATTGAATGTATTTTGTAATTTGGATTTAAAATCAACAAACACTTGATAAACCTCGGTTTTATTTGATAAAGGAAATAACTAACTAAACTTGATATGATCATCAACAAACAAAACATAGAAACGATAACCAGAATTGGACAACACCGAGGAGGGACCCCAAACATCTGAATGAATAAGATCTAAAGGAAAAGAGGCCCTAGATGATGAAGTGCTAAAAGCTAATTTTTGGCTCTTTCCTAGATTACAAGCACAACATGAGGATGTTTGAACGAGTGTAAGCGGGCAAAGAAATATATCTGGTGTAGTAGACTGAATGTGCTGAATAACTGAAGGTGATGAGTGCCCCAACCGTCGAAGCCATAATATACTGGTTGAATTGGAAAGCAAAGCAACTGGGAATGATGAAGACTTAGCAGAGGGCATGACATAGAGACCATTCCTAATCGGCACCATGAACATGATTGCTCCGGTGATATTGTCCTTAGCAAAGAAATTTGTTGATGTAAAGATTAATGAGCAATTGTGGTCATGAGTGAACTTTGAACAGAAATAAGATTGTACTGAAGATTAGGAACATGATGAACATCTTTAAGAAAAAAAGAATATGAAGGTGTGTGTAAAGCAGAGGTTCCCAAGTGTTTAATATTGAGAGAGTTACCATCAGCAGTAGTAATAGTAGATCCACCATGATATTCTGAGCAATAAGAGAGATTGCAGCGATCTCCAGTGAGATTATTGGTGGCTCTACTATCAGCTATCAAATCCGTTGTAATGGGATTGGTTTGAGCAGTCGTTGTAGTGAGTCTCTGTGGTGGATGACGACCCTGATAGGCATGATTCATTCTCTGGTAGCAGTCAAGGGCAAGATGACCCGTGCCTTTACAAATTTGGCACATAGGTCGTTCACGAGGAGCAACAAAATATGATGAAGTGGTGTTTGAGCCATATTGTTTTCCAGATCTTAGACGAGCATTATAATTCAGAATATAATTGTGAGCCTTTCCCTTGTAGTTGGGATTCATGTAATGATTTTTGTTACCTTCCTTGCCATTGGAGTTGACAACCTCTGTATGAGGAGCAGTTTTTGGCATCACTTGAACTTTGGTTCGTTCGACAACAAATAGTTCTTCAATAAGAATCAGTGAGTACATATTTTTAGCTATGATGTGTTGGTCTCGAACTCGCATCGATGTCACAAATTTGTCATATTCAGATGGAAGACACGTAGCATGTAAACTACAAGATCATCATCGAGAATCAGAGATCCAGCTGCCACGAGCGCATCAGAAACTTCTTTTATTTCTTGAAGGTATTCGGCCATAGTTTTGGATCCTTTCTGAAGGCTTTGTATCCGTGTCTTCAGTTGCATTGTGTGTGCCCATGAAATCATTAAAAATCGACGTTCCAAGGTATTCCACACATCTTTGGACGTCTTGCAGCCAATAACATATGGAAGCAAACTTTTTGATATGGTGGCATTGATCCAGATGAGCAACGTCTGCTCTTGTTTCGTCCATTCTGTGAAGAGAGGGTTGGTGGTGGTTGCAGAATTGTTGGTATTGTTTTCGAGAAACTAAGGAGGACATGGGTTCTTACCATCGACATATCCTTCCAAGTCGAAGCTACGAAGGATTGGGATGAATAAGGATCGCCACAGAAGAAGGTTTTGGCGAGAGAGCTTGATGGGAACAAAGTTATGATATTTTGAATGTTTAGTGTGGCCATTGTTTGGTGGAGAAGATAGAGGAGAGGTGGAAGATGATGAAAGGGAGATTTGGATTGAGACTAAATAGTCAGTGCTCTAATATCATATGAGACAATGTATTTTCTCTTCTTTTGATATATTTTAACTGTATATTTTCCAATGAGAAGCAACTCTATTTATGGATACATAATAGGACATAAAATTGGAAACTAATACAAAAGGAAAGCACAACTTAAGGAAATAATTGTGCATGGAATTAATTACATGATCAATCAATTACATGAGTAATTAGTTGCATGGGGAATGGGTTCCAGGCTGGTATGGGTGTTCTTCTAGAGAGTATATTTGAATGGTTGTTGCCATATATAGAGTAATCCATGTAATCAATTCTTAGCATTGATTCTGGAATGCTGGTCTTGGATACATTGATTTTTACCATATTCATCTTCTTCCTTGCAATTGAATTATGCTCATTTGTTGTAGATGCTCCAATACCACCCACTTGATTCCTTCAAAACTATATGGGTGCCTAGAGTATGAAGAAAAGTTAAAACAGTATCGAAGATGAACATTACATCCAAGAACACTAAATAGATCTAGACATCGAATGCATGAGCGAATGTGGTTTATACATATATCGCAACTAAACCATGTTCCTCATACTCTCTTCTAAAACACGGTCGCTGAAGAACCCTAAAAAAATATTTTTAGCTCCACCACGTAAGGGAACTCCCACGTGAGATGTAGAAGAACAAAGGAAGAAGGAATCAATTGCTTTAGAGGCAAGCAAATAGGATTATGGTTCTAGCCCACACTAGAATACTCTCCTTTATATAAGAATATAGTAGTCCTAATATGGGTGCACCCTTATATGGTCACACTATTCATATTTGGATCCGACCCACACATGGCAGCCCTAGTGAACCGGATCCATTTTACACCGGACCGGACATGTCTAGTTTGGTTGCGCCAACATCCTCCCACTCGCACATCGTGTTAGGGTTATATACTAAAAGCATCACTTTTTTAGTAACCTTATTTCCTTAAATTTTGAATATGAATCATATGGACAAATGTTTGCATATTGTATTTGTTGCAAGTGTTAATGCAAATGTCTGATATTCTATATTGTAGATAATATGGTGTGTGGTGTCACACAGAAGATCATATTATCAATTTCCTATGGAGTATATAAATAGTTCACAACCTAGATGGACTTAGACAATCTATTGGAAAGGTTGTAGTGTAATCTGGTATTAGTCTATCTTGACTATAGGTTTACACTAGTACACTTTGTGTGTATTGAACAGGACCACTTGAGGTTGTTCTCTTTGTACTGACTACATAAGAGAACAAACACCTCAGTTATTATGGATGCTTGTGCTCTTAACCCGGATATAATAACGGACATGTATATACAGTGTGTATTATTTTGACTCATAAAAGAGTGAGATTCATTATGGATCAACAACCTCTATGAATTGGGTAATAACATTGTATGTATGATGAGCTGTTGATTATAAATGGAATTCATGTCCCGATACATCGGGTTGATGATGTCCCCTTAAGGAGCTCATAAGGATTGTCATGTAAACCCTGCAGG
Organism: Iris pallida; assembly: GCA_029216955.1. NCBI lineage: Eukaryota > Viridiplantae > Streptophyta > Magnoliopsida > Asparagales > Iridaceae > Iris > Iris pallida. The sequence continues at coordinate 10,948,217 of JANAVB010024997.1, read as the reverse complement.
TGGATTATATCCGACATGACAAATAAAGTTGAGCAGTACTACTTAAGGATAAAAGATGTCGAATCAATATAGTTGTCAGTAACTTAATTTGATCGACGGACATATGATAGCTTAACATGGGGAGCCAAACGAGCATATAATAAAAGGAGCCCACAAACATAATTTGGGATTAGGGAGGTAGTACAACAATAGCTCATTAGTGGACCGAGCTATTGTTAATGGGCCTGGATTGTGTGTTCAGGCTGAACACGGGATATTCAGATCCGTTAGGAGGTCTAACCCTAATTTCTCCTCATGGTCCCTGCCGTAGCCTATATATATCCTCTATTCTCTGGCCGCCATATTACTGATCAGAAATCTGAAACTTTCTCTAAATTCGTGATTCACGTAAGGAGAGAAAGAGAGGGCTGCCAAGTAGAAGAAAAGGTTGGGAGATCGTCGCCCACACGACGTCCAACTCGAGGAAGGAATACGTGCAGAAGATCTTGGGGTCGTCCGCTCGAGGTTGCCAGGAGTTACTTGTCTCCTTTCCGCCGCAGGTATAATTCGTGAACCCTAGTTTCCGCCTATGAAGGGTTAGAACACATATTAGATCTGTTTAACTTTCTATCGATCAATACGCACACCAAAGGAAGGATCCTGGGAATCCCCAGTTCCATCAATTGGTATCAGAGCTACTTTGGATCTACGTATTGATCGATACGTCCATGTTGTCCAATAAAATCTGCGTTGTGTAATAGTCGGTAGATGTAGATCTGTTCTAACTCGGTTTTGCAGGCATATTAGATCCAACTATTATGGTCCAATGCATGTTTTTGAGTGTGTTGTTTAAACCACAGACATGTCATGGATGTTGTTATTGCTGTGGATGTAATTAAAATCACGAGGGTTGATCGTGCTTATTATTTTAATTTTGTAATCTAGATTATGTGTGAACTCCTTCAGGAGGTATATGATTGATGTAATTTTAATTATTTTTGATCAATCGTGATGGCGGTGGTGGCTGTTTCTGACGTCGGACGAGATACTGGTTTTAAGCATTCCAGAGGCAGACAGATGATTTTTAATGAAGGAATCGACAGCCAAAACCTAAAATAAATACAAAAATCGGGGCGCTGCCCCGAACCCCGTGACCTGACCGGGCAGGTCGAACCCCGAATAGATCTGCATAGCGCCAGATTTTGGATTCGGATAGTTGAGGACGGAGCAGCAAAGATGACCATAATAGTTGGATATTATCTCTTATTTTTGTCATTTTGCTTTTTCTGATTATGCATGTTTATTATTGTGTGGTTGTTTTTTTGAAAAACCAAGCCTACATTAATAATGGACAACATGGACATAATATCAACTAGTAGAAAAGCCCTCATTGATAAATAACTAAGTGGGAGAGGATATATATTTAGTTTAAATCCTATGGTCTCTATTACTTGTTTGTAGGTGATGTAATTATACTTGCGTTTTAGGTATAGTGCTTTCCTCTATATCGGATGGGTATAATTATGGATCACCAGTACAAACTTTCTTAGGGATAATTGTAGAAAGTTACCTAGTATGTGTTCACTTCTCCATCTGAAGGAACTCAATACAAGGTAATGGACTTAGTGTTAAGTAATGGTATACACTTAGATACAAATAATGGTATCCTCCCCATCGGAGTCACTGCTATTATTTGTATGACCAGAGCAAGACCAGCATATTAATTTTATTTGTCATAAAGTTATGTTGACATGATAGTAAAATTAACAAGAAAAACCTACTTGAACAAAGTTCAATTTGTATACGTCCACACTATCGTTGCATGCTAAATTCATAGTGTTCAAGGTGTTGGTGAATTTCTTATTATTGTTTTGAGGGAATCAATATTTAGTTAATTCAAAAAGTTTTTTTGTCTTACATAATTTTATTTATGTGATTCTCAGGATTTTAAAAATAGGTTCTTTCAGTCCACTTATGGTGATTCTTAAAGAAAATAAACTTACTGGACCTAATTATATTGACTGGAAACGTAATTTGGATATTGTTCTGACTGCTGAGGAGTACAAATATGTACTTGTTGAGGAATGCCCACCTAAGTCTGATGCTAACTCTGATGAAGAGGTCAAAGAGGCTTACAAGAAGTGGAAAAAGGCAGATGAGATGGCGCGGAGTTACATTCTGGCATCTATGTCAAATGTACTGCAACATCAGCATCAGGCCATGGCCACTGCTTATGACAAGATGTATAACATCAAGGAACTCTTCGGACATCAGAGTAGAGCAGCTAGGCAGTTTGCTACGAAATGTTTGATGAATACAAAAATGGCTGAGGATACACCAGTAAGGGATCATGTTCTCAAGATGATGGGTCATCTGAATGAGATGGAGATCCTTGGAGCTGAAATCGATGGAGAATCCCAGGTCGATATCATTCTTGGGACTCTGCCTAAAAGTTTTGACAATTTCTGCCTTAATTACGACATGAACAAAAGGTTGTATAGTTTGGCAGAACTTGTAAAAGAGCTACAGGATGCTAAATCTCTCTTTAGACAGAGTGGTCGTATTTTTGTTTCTGAAAAGGCTTCTACTTCTAAGCCAAAAGGCGGTAAGAAGAAGAATAACATTCAAAAACAGGCAAACTCAGCAAAGAAGGGCATGGGACCTCAAGGTGCGGTGAAAAAGCCGAAAGGCAAATGTTTCAAGTGCAAAGGGTCAGGACATTGGAAGACTGATTGTCCACTTCTCAAACAAGGGAACAAAGAAGGTATATCTCATTTACTAGTAGTTGAAACATGTTTAGCGGTGTTATCTACCGGCACCTGGTGTGTAGATACAGGAGCCACTAATCATGTCTGCAATACATTGCAGGGGTTCCAGAAAACCAGACGGCTCGGTGATGGAGAGATATGTTTGTTCATGGGTGATGCTACAAAAGTATCGGTCGTTGCATTAGGAGATGTTACTTTATCTTTTGGTAGAAATAAGTCTTTGACAATGATAGATTATTTTTATGCACCTTCACTTAGAAGGAATTTAGTTTCTGTTTCTATGTCAGTTAAGGATGGATATTCAGTTTATTTTAATGACATTATTGTTATTAGAAAGAATAAATATTTTATCTGTTCTGGTGCATTGGTTGATAATTTGTATGTCATTAATCCTATTTCGCCCACAATATAACTTATGGAAATGAATAATATGTCATCTAACTTAAATAAGAGAAAAGAACCTTCTTATATGAACCAAACATATCTTTGGCACTTGCGATTGGGGCATATTAACCTAAGAAGGATTCAAAGACTGGTTGAAGATGGACCTTTGAGTTCATTGGAAGTGGAGGCACTACCAGTCTGTGAATCCTGCTTAGAAGGTAAAATGACCAAAAAGGCCTTTTACGGCAAAGGGGTATAGGGCCAAAGATGCGTTGGAATTGGTTCATTCTGATTTGTGTGGACCCATGACTATCCAAGCTAGAGGTGGCTTTGAATATTTTGTCACATTTATTGACAATTATTCAAGGTATGGATACATTTATTTTATGCGCCGTAAGTCTGAGTGCTTTGAGAAATTCAAAGAGTATAAGGCTGAAACGGAGAAACGTCATAGAAAATATATCAAGTCATTACGATCAGATCGTGGTGGCGAGTACCTCTTTGGAGAGTTTAGGAATTATTTATCAGAGGCTGGGATTGCATCCCAATTGACTGCACCTGGAACGCTCCAGCAGAATGGTGTAGCCGAAAGAAGGAATATAACTCTTATGGAGATGGTTAGATCAATGATGAGTTATTCGAATTTCCCAGATTCGTTTTGGGGATATGCCTTAGAGACTGCAGCTTATATTTTGAACTTGGTTCCTTCTAAGTCAGTACCTCTTACTCCCACAGAGCTGTGGATTAGGCATAAGCCTAGTCTGAAACATGTTCGCATTTGGGGGTAGTCCAGCACATGTACTGAATGGAAAAGCAGATAAGTTGGAATATTGTACAGAAGTATGCTTGTTTGTAAGCTATCCAAGAGGAAAGAAATGAGGTTTATTTATAGTCCTAAGGATCAGAAGGTCATTATTAGCACCAATGCCCGATTCTTAGAGGAAGACTATGTGATGAACCATAAACCCACAAGTATAGTTGTTCTAGAAGAACTGAGACGTGAGACATCAAGTACTTCAGTACCAACAGTACAAGAGGATGAACCACAAATAACTGCACAACGTGTCACAAATGTTACACCACAACCGATAGTACCTCGTCGTAGTGGGAGGGCTGTGATACAACCTGATAGATATATGTTCTTAGGAGAGTCGTCAGACTTCGTCCCTGAGGAAAAAGATTATGATCCCTGTACCTACAATGAGCACTCCAAGATAAAGATGCAGAGTCTTGGCAAAAAAGCAATGATATCTAAAATAGAATCTATGGATTCTAATCAGGTCTGGGAGCTTGTAGAACCACCCGTTGGTGTAAAAGCCATTGGATGCAAGTGGGTCTATAAGAGAAAAAGAGGATCAGACGGTAATGTTGAAACCTTTAAAGCTCGACTTGTAGCAAAAGGTTTTACTCAAAGAGAGGGTATCGATTATGAGGAAACCTTTTCTCCTATAGCCATGCTTAAGTCTATCCGGATTCTTTTATCTATTGCAGCTCATGTCGATTATGAGATTTGGCAAATGGATGTCAAGATAGCTTTTCTTAATGGAATTCTTGAGGAAGACATCTATATGAAGCAACCAGACGGGTTCATTGAAAAGGGCCAGGAGCATCTTGTTTGTAAGCTCAAGAAGTCCATTTATGGACTTAGCAAGCTTCCAAATCTTGGAACATATGTTTTGATCAGGTGATAAAATCCTATGAATTTGATCAATGTCAGGATGAATCATGTGTATACAGAAAGTATGACGGAAACGTGGTGGCGTTCCTAGTACTTTATGTAGATGACATCTTGCTCATTGGAAACAATGTGGAGGTGTTATCTGATGTAAGGGTATGGTTATCCAAACAGTTTGATATGAAGGACTTAGGAGAAGTAGGTCACATCCTTGGGATCAAAGTTCTACGAGATCGCAAGAAAAGGATGTTGGGCTTATCCCAAGCTTCCTATATCGATACTTTACTAACTCGTTTTAGTATGCAAAATTCTAAGAAAGGTTTCTTACCTTTTAGACATGGAATTGCTCTATCAAAGGAGCAGTGTCCGAGGATACTTAAAGAGATAGAGAACATGAAGGCAGTTCCTTATGCTTCAGCAGTAGGAAGCTTAATGTATGCAATGCTATATACGAGACCAGACATCTGCTTTGCCGTAGGCATGCTACTGCAGATATCAGTCTAACATAGGACAAGAGCACTGGACTGTCCTAAAGCATATTTTAAAGTACCTGAAAAGGACTAAAGAGTATATACTAGTTTACCAGGCAGGTAGTTTAGTTCCCTTGGGGTATACAGACTCAGATTTTCAGTCAGATAGGGATTCCAGGAAATCTACCTCAGGTTATGTGTTTACTTTGGGAGGTGGAGCCATTGTGTGGAGGAGTATCAAGAAAAAATTTATAGCTAATTCCACCATGGAAGCCGAGTATGTGGCATCCTCTGAGGCAGCCAAAGAAGCGATTTGGCTCAGAAACTTTCTGTTAGACTTGGATGTAGTACCTAGTTTGCCTAAGTCTATTATACTTTATTGTGATAATAGTGGTGTAGTTGCAAACTCGAAGGAACCACGAGCCCATAAGAATGGCAAACATATTGAGCGCAAGTACCACATGATACGAGATTTTGTAAAGAAAGAAAAAGTTGTTGTGATCAAGATAGCATCAGCCGACAACCTAGCTGATCCCTTTACAAAGAGCTTACCAGCTAAGGCTTTTGATAGTCATATTGAGGGAATGGGAGTCTGATGTGTAGCAGCATGACTTTAAGTATAAGTGGGAGATTTGTAACAGTATACTGAAAAGCAATGATTTGAGTATAAGTGGGAGATTGTTAGGGTTATATACTAAAAGCATCACTTTTTTAGTAACCTTATTTCCTTAAATTTTGAATAAGAATCATATGGACAAATGTTTGCATATTGTATTTGTTGCAAGTGTTACTGCAAATGTCTGATATTCTATATTGTAGATAATATGGTGTGTGGTGTCACACAAAAGATCATATTATCAGTTCCCTATTGAGTATATAAATAGTTCACAACCTAGATGGACTTGGACAATCTATTGGAAAGGTTGTAGTATAATCTGGTATTAGTCTATCTTGACTATAGGTTTACACTAGTACACTTTGTGTGTATTGAACAGGACCACTTGAGGTTGTTCTCTTTGTACTGACTACATAAGAGAACAAACACCTCAGTTATTATGGATGCTTGTGCTCTTAACCCTGATATAATAACGGACATGTATATGCAGTGTGTATTATTTTGACTCATAAAAGAGTGAGATTCATTATGGATCAACAACCTTTATGAATTGGGTAATAACATTGTATGTATGATGAGCTGTTGATTATAAATGAAATTCATGTCCCGATACATCGGGTTGATGATGTCCCCTTAAGGAGCTCATAAGGATTGTCATGTAAACCCTGCAGGTGGATTATATCATACATGACAAATAAAGTTGAGCGGTACTACTTAAGGATAAAAGATGTCGAATCAATATAGTTGTCAGTAACTTAATTTGATCGACGGACATACGATATCTTAACATGGGGAGCCAAACGAGCATATAATAAAAGGAGCCCACAAACATAATTTGGGATTAGGAAGGTAGTGCAACAATAGCTCATTAGTGGACCGAGCTATTGTTAATGGACCTGGATTGTGTGTTCGGGCTGAACACGAGATATCAAGATCCGTTAGGAGGTCTAACCCTAATTTCTCCTCATGGTCCCTGCGGTAGCCTATATATATCCTCTATTCTCTGGCCGCCATATTACTGATCAGAAATCTGAAACTTTCTCTAAATTCGTGATTCACGTAAGGAGAGAAAGAGAAGGCTGCCAAGGAGAAGAAAATGTTGGAAGATCGTCGCCCACACGACGTCCAACTCGAGGAAGGAATACGTGCAGAAGATCTTGGGGTCGTCCGCTCGAGGTTGCCAGGAATTACTTGTCTCCTTTCCGCCGCAGGTATAATTCAAGAACCCTAGTTTCTGCCTATGAAGGGTTAGAACACGTATTTGATCTGTTTAACTTTCTATCGATCAATACGCACACCAAAGGAAGGGTCCTGGGAATCCCCAGGTCCATCACATCGTTGGTGCAGTAGTCCAATTCTTATGTTCCAACTAGGACCACTTTCCATGTGACGTGCGACCGTGAGTGCCTAGCCTGCAAGTGAAGTACCTTAAACAAAATTTTCTAAGGAACCAATCTAAGGGTAACTATTATCATAAAATAAAGATACTGATGAGAAAATTATGTGCCCTATGTCATTTATTATCATAAAATAAAGATACTGATGAGAAAATCATGTGACCTATGTCATTTTGTGTTGTCTTGATCTAGAGATACCATAATCCATCGATGGAGAGCATATCCAAATATCATAGTTACGTTATGACTCGGTCACATTTTCTCGCAATCTCGGATACGCCTTAAGTTTGGCTAGTGATTGATAATAAGATATGCCTCATGACATTTCTCCTATTGTTCCCGTTAACAATATGTTTTTCCAATCACAATTATTTGATATAGAATGTTGATTTCATCGTACAAGTAGCAGTTGTTGACTTCGAGCTTCCCCCTTGTGAACATGTGTCTTTAAGGGCACCATTGCTATGCACCTCAATGAACATGTTTAATCAAGACTTGGAGCTCCCATAACAAGGAAGAAAAGATCTATACCTCGCTCTCCACTACGATCATCATAGCAGACGATGTCATATAAAAATGTGTCATAGTACAATACGTGACACACCCAAAGAATCTATGTAAGTATATCGCTATTAAAACACCGTATACTCCTAGCCCAATAGTCTTTCCTGGCAAATTATGTTTTTACGGCACGCAATGTGAGTCGTAAAACATATTAAACGACGTACATGCTAACGCCGTATTAGACCATGTCATAAAAAGATGGTAGTTTAGAAGACATAATCTGTGTTCCGTCTAAACTTAATTTGTGCGCCGTCGATACTCATTCACGACATTCATTGCGTGCCATGAAAGGAAAATTATGGCATTCTTATGCACGTTGTTAATAATATTTTACGACGTTTTTTTGCATGTCTTTATTAGTTAATTATGACATTCATTGTACGTCGTAAAAAGTATCATATACACGTCAATTAAGACATTATGCACGCCTTAAATTGCCTTCTTTTTTTTTTTTTTTTGCTTTTTATATTCGACTTTACCTTTGACATTCATTCACAAAACATATAATCTACACAATAATTATGAAAAATAATAACTTTCACTGAAACAATAATATCAAATCATCTAGATCCAAATTCACTTAATAATGAACACAACAATTGTTATAGGTATTAACTTTCATTGAAACCATAATAATGTGAAATCATGTGAATCCCAAATCACCAACTAAAATATCATAAAATGTCACATACACTTAACCTAGGTCAATATAAATATAAAATATAACGATTCCTTCATTCCATTCACAGTCAAAAAGCAGCAAAATTAGAGGCATCTTCAATCGTGATTGCATCAAAAGTGCCCAAGTCCACAACCTCCAAACAAACAACATATGGATGTAGCAAAAAGTAGCACTTCTTATATAACCTATTATATATAATAAAAATCATGTTAATATAAATTTCCAAATGAATGGTTTAACAAACTATTAGCAAAAATATAACAAATATATAGATTTGCATGTTTTAACATTCCAAATCACATCCATTAGAAAAATATGGAGCATCTCTCTGAATGTGTTAGCTCATTGAAGTCCTCTATAGATGAAATAAAGACGTCAGTTGCAAGAAAAAGAAAGGGAAGCCAAAAAGAAAAAGAAAAGAAGAAGAATCTCATAAATAACAGTGGTCAGAACTATTTGAAAAAAGTTTAGGCATTCATTTAAAAGCTAGCTGACCATGTATTATGTATGTGAATGAGAAAATATACATATAGTTTCTTTGCCTATAAAAGAGTGATCCATTAAACTGGCACCAGCTAAAACCTTCATAGATAGTTATATTTGGGGGCAGCACGTCTATAGCCACTACATGAAAAAAGGGTTTTAATGACACTTCAAGAAATATAGTACTATCAAGAAGAGGTGAGACTTGTTCACCTCTTGTGAAATTAGAGCATTAGTAATCACTATGTACATGCAGGAAAGAAATATAGTCATATAACTTAATTAAAGAAACATAAAATCTACAATAAGTGCAACGGCCATAATCAATACCCTCAATGTTTGCTAGGACTGAATGAAGGCAATTGGAATCATGAGGAAAAATGTCACAAAGAAACATGTACCACTAAAGATGGAAGGTTCAAAGGTGTATTCGTGTGTCAATAGAAGAGGAAACAACATCAATCTTGCATTTCAGTTTACAATAAGGCTATTTGAAGGATGAAACAAATCTATTGTTGATTCTAATCTGCAGCTAGCCACAAATGGAAAATAATAAACCTATTAGATATAAAATACTGAAGAAAAGAATTAACTACTGCACCAACCTGGGCACGATGGAGGTCCGGCTCAATGTGCTTCTAAACAATGGAAATATGTTATCAATGAGGAAATCCAATGAACATGATTCAATAATGTCATGTCAAACTTTGGAAAGGAGACTGAAATGAACACTGCCAACCGGAGGTACCAAGATAATTTCAGTCAATAAAGTATTTTCTCTTCTTTTCCCGATAGAGGAGAAAGTAATCAAGTCTGCCGTATTTACCACAACAAACCTGATATCTAGTAGAGAACGGAGTATTGAATGCAGCATAAGCACCATCAACAATCACCTACATTATTAAGAGTTGATTCTAAGAGATTTAATTGAAAGACTAAATGATGATTGCTCGGAATGATGAGCACTCAGTGAGGAACTTACAACTATAGCTAGTAGCCGGCAATGAACATAGTTTCCCTGTGGAAGAAACAATGTTTGTTTACTGGTTGTTTGGTTCATTAGAAGATATAACTTGATTGCTAAAGTTGTAGAAATGAATGAAAAATAAAAACATGTTGAGAATCGACACGAAAGCTGCAACTGCTCCTAAACAACAGAAAATGACTTGCATACAGTACTAATTATCTAAATACCAAAAATGATTTCTGATAAGTTTGGCAAAAAAATATGATATTTGAGAAATGTATGGCTGGAACTAGAACCTTGTCATAGACCAAATATATGTGAAAAGATAGAATGTGGGGAGTACATATAGCTTCAACCAACATGTAGGGACAAAATTGTATGAGGTGGTATTTAGAAGTGGCAGAACTGCAGTTGTTTGTATGACTAGGATGAAGGGCTCTAAATCAAAAGAAACATGAATTTTGAGGTACTAAACAACTATATTGCACAAACTATATTTGAGGTATGGAAGAACTATAATAGAATCTTTCCAATAAATGTATTGTTCTAATCAAACTACATTGTACTATACTACTTCGTTATTTACAAAACTTGCTTAACTTAATCTTTTCTAGTTCACAGTCAACAAATTACATGTTAATGAAGTCATAAGTATGAAAAACTGAGTTCAAACCTTATTTTTAATTATCTATAGGAGTTTACTTTTCTTTTGTTGCAACTAGTAGCAATTATGGAGAACCTCTCTTTGTTCGGTGATTTTAGCCTTTGCAACAAACTTTTGTTAGTGCTGACAGGTGCACTGATGCATACCGTTTCGAGTCGTTCCGTCTTATGTAAACCTTTTTGTTAACCGGTGTAACGCCCCAGTCCCAAGATACTTGGGGCTAAGTACGTAGACATGCCAGCTGCATACATACGAAGTATACTCCAATATATTGAACCATAGTATGTACACATAAGCTGTAAAATGTAGTAAACCATGATGCTAATCTCATCCACAAATAAAGAAGAAAGAATTTATAAATCAACTCATTAATTTTTCATTTACAAATCGTTGGAAGGAGACAAATCCACTATCGACTAAAAAGAGAGAATACATAACAACAAAGGAAGAGTCGAGCGAAGCGAAGACAATCCAACGGCTATCACCTCGAAGGTAGATTGTAAGAGCACCTGCAAAAATCACATAAACACACCTGGAGAAATCACCAGGTCCTCAGAGGGACTTAACAAGATACAGGAATAACATGCCATTGTAACTGCAAATGAAAATACTATAAGACTACAACACAACCAGGTCCCTAACCGTCTAAGTGATATGCACTTTGAGGACAACGTTCTACGCAGGGGCTGTAGTATCAGCAGCATAAATAAAGAGTGTCAGTAAGTACCGCTCATCTGAGACACTATCGGCCCGGGGCAGTAAGTAGCGCTCATCGAGTCACTATCGGCCCAAAATGTGTGTAAAAGTAAATGTAGCTCCTACGCTAATAGCTGTCCCCTCCCCCCAATGATACTATACATGCGTCGTAACCACGACACGCCAACACGTGTCGCTTCCACAACACTGTTTTACACCTAATAACTGTCAAGTCTTCTAACATGCATCTATTGACAGTTATTTCTGACGCATGCGTACGGGTGATCAGCCAATACACAAGTGACCTCTATATGTTACTCACAACTCACACACAACTCGTGTACAATCGTGACAAGTTAATGAGATGCACTACATTGACGGTAGTCTCTTAACTCTAGGCCCATATACAAGAAGGAAAATAAATAACTGAAAATAAAAGTGCAAAAAAATACAATAATTGAATAATAAAATGCAACTAAATATAAGCAGTAAATATGGCAAGATATCTTGCCTGATATGACGCCTGGTGTGGTACGATGTTCTGAAACGGTCCCGGTTGTCCAATAGCCATGGTCGATGCAAAAGGGTCAGAATTTGCGAGAAAAATAGGAGCGTGTGATTAGTCATGTTCTACTTTGATAATCTGAGAGGAATTTGTATATATATATATATATATATATATATATATATATATATATATATATATATGCTATTTATAGGTATATATATATATGCTATTTATAGATAATACCTTAATAATATTTGAAAAATAATAAAGGTAATTTCTTACTTCATAAATAAATCGTATGAGACCAACCCAAAGTTTGTAAAAAAAAATACTACTTTAAGTTAAAATCTATATTTTATTGAAAAATTCCTTTGGTAATACATACTTGAAAGCCCCAAAAATGATTTAGTTAGAAATACTACTATAATATTTTTGATCAAAAAAAAACTTTACTTAAATACCATCACAGGAATAATTTGTACAAGCCTTGAAATCTAGTTTAAAAATTACATATAGGGTCAAAGTACCTAACTATATTCAATTATAAATAATTTAGAAAATTATTTAGGATTAAACACTACATTTAAATTATAAGCCAATTAAGATATTTTGTATATAACTGTGATTATATATATATATATATATATATATATATATATATATATATATATATATATATATATATATATATATATATGTGTGTGTGTGTGTGTGTGTGTGTGTGTGTGTAAAAGAAATTTTGGAAAGCTTATTATACCTAAACAAGAAAACCAATTAAAAATAATAACTTATAAAAATCCTTAATCTTAGTCATCCAACAAATATGATAATCATAATAATAATAGAATACACAATCAGTCAAATAATGGTAATGGTAAAATTAATAATAATAATAATAATAATAATAATAATAATAATAATAATAATAATATAGCAGTACTTGTTAGCCCAATGATTATACCATATTTTTGAATATGGCTAATCAATTAAGTTTAACTAGTGATGTCACTAATATTCACATAATCACTATCTTATTGCTACTTAAACTTAGCATTGTCCTAACTGTTCACTATATCATATATTGCTATGCTTGTATCATACTTCATCATATTGTTTTGTTCGTCTAACTGGTATTTGTAGACATGCAGTAAGCATGATCAAGCCTTGACAAAGCAGGACACATGCAATGAAGAATTATTGGTGGACCAAAGACGACATAATACATGAAGATATCTCTGAACCACCTAACAACCTATCCGGGGCCTCGCATCGAGGATTCTGCTGCCCGGTCAGCGGACGGGGGTCGAGGGGGCCGGACAGCACCCTCCGCGGGGGTTCAGGGGCGAAGCCTCCGAAAGGTATTCAGATTTTCAGATCTGTTTATATTTGGACGATTGCCGTCAAGGAAAAATGAGTCTGCTCAAATGTCAGGAGAAAGGCATCATCAAATGGGTTTTTAGTTTTTATATTTATTCTGTATTTTTTCTTTTATTGAGTATAAGAAAAATGTGAGATTGATCGGATCGGTACTGGCTTTGTTTTTTTCAGTCCACAAACAAAAATAAGCCTACCTACTTATCCCAAAAATTCACAATTCCAAAAAGTCAAAACCTATGCAAATTTGGTCCATTCCTTACTGTTCTGACCCAGCAGAACTCTGACCGAGGTTGGTCCGAGTTCGGCCCGAGTTCGGTCTGGGTAAATTTGAAATACAGTTCCTACCAAATCTACATCCAACGTTCGTATGCGAAATCCTAGCATCCGAACTCTGCCAGAGTTCGGTCCCCCAAAAATACTATAAATAGAGTTGAGATTACCATTCATTTAAATCATCCAATTTCATCTCTTCCCTTCTCTATCTAAAGTGTTCTGAGCTTTTACTTTCATATCTAAGCCTTTACGACTCTTAACCAAGCCAGTACAGTTTCTGTTTAACCTAGAGTTTGGTATTGGAGTTGTATCCGAGGCTGTATTCAGAAAATGTTTCAGTTTTCCAATTGCCTTCTGGAGTCGATCGTGCGCTCGTCACCAAGCACGATGTTGTGAAGTCGGTCGTGTACTTGTCACCAAGCACGGTGTTGTAAGAGTTGCAAGCACTCAGTTAAAGCTTGTGCCATAGTGGATTAACAGCGAGCAAGAGTACTCACGACTGGACTAGTCCTCTCAGAGGGAAACCAGTATATATTACTGTGTCACTGAGTTTGAATTATTGACTCTTACTTTACCGTATTTTATTTACCTTTTTTATCTGCCATAATATATAACTGCTTTATTAATTTTTAACTAGTAATTATTTTCGCTGCACACGTACACACTCTATTCACCCCCCTCTAGAGGTGCTCAACGGTCCTACAATTGGTATCAGAGCTTGGACTCTATTATTTGGCTTAACATCCTTAGAGTAGATTCTTATTATCAATTGTTAACCTCTGATTCCAATTGCCTACAATTGGTATCAGAGCAGGTGCTTGTTATATAGATATTACTGCTCATACCAATTGCTTCCACAATTGTTATATCAAAGCATGTTATATTCTAATATAACACTCTAGAGAGTACATATGGCAGCCGGGAATTCAATATTCACAGGTAAAATGCAATCCACAAATAGACTTCCAATATTTGATGGAACGAACTATAGTTATTGGAAAACATGGATGAGCTTGTACCTGAAGTCTCTAGACTTTGACTTATGGTCAATTGTTGTCAATGGCTACCAAAATCCTACTATCACATCTATTCTCACATCCTCTATAATCAACAAGCCTTATTATAGTTACACAGAGGAAGAGAAGAAGTTAGCTAGCCTTGATGCAAAAGCAAAGCATGCTTTCTATTGTGCTGTAGACTTCAATGTATTCAATCTCATTACTACTTGCACAACATCTCATAAAATTTGGAAACTTCTTGAAGCTACTTATGAGTGCAGGTACGAAAGCAGTGCTAGCGACTCCAGAGAGGAGGATAGTCTTTATAATGATGCAAATGTGTGCATGATGGTATCGAGATTTAAGGTTCAACACAACCCTATATATATGAAGAAGAGCTCGTATGTGACAACTGCAAGAAGATAGGCCACATCAAAGAAGATTGTAGTACTGCTAGATAGGAGAGTCACTATGAACAATCAAACAAAGGAAGGTCGTCATCTCACAAGTACTCTACCACGAGCACATGGTGTGAAAGCGAGGCAAGCGAATCTGAAGAAGAAGAGAGACCTCGTCAAGCTACAAATATATGTTCAATGGCATTATCCAACGAGGTACAAGATAACTCTATTTTTAAAGAGAGTGAATTTTCTTATGATGAGCTATCTGATGCTTTCAGTGATCTATTGAAAGAACACAAGAAAGTATTAGATAAGTATAAGCAAGCCAGAAAGAATATTCTCTGTTATAAGCTTGAGAATGAAAAGCTTACTTGCTTATTGAATGATGCTAGAAATACTTCTACTTCTGATAATTCTACTGAGATTTCCACACTTGAGTTTATATTGCATGAGGCACTTGAATGCATTGAGAAAAGCACTCAAGAAAATGCTAAACTTAAGGAGGAATTAGAATCAGAAAAGAAGAAATATTATATTGCTTCATGCAGAATTGATGTTCTTTCTGCTAAATATGATGAGATCTGTGCTAACTCTAAAAAGTTAGAGATTAGACTGAAAAAGCAGATAGTACAACCTGTGACTCAGTCTAACACAAGATACGTGATACATCACAAAATCACACACGACAGATCTTTTACAAAGGAAGCACGCAAAGCTAAGGTTAAAAATAACTATGCTTTTTATTATAGTCAATCACGAAAGACATATCACACCGCACGTTCTCATACTGCTGCACATAGCCCTAATGTTAATACTTTTTGTTATTATTGTGACATGAATGGACACATTTCTAATCATTGTCAGATTAAAAAACTAGTTGATATGAACTTGTGCAAGTGGGTTCCCAAAGCTAACAAATATTAATCCAAGTTTTGGATACCAAGGTCTTCGCCTCGTAATGCAGGTGAAGCTTCTTTTATCAAATAGAACCATCGAGCATGTTGGTGATTGCAAAGCTACAAAGGTCATCTTTCACGCAATTGCACCAACATATGTGTGGTCACTAGAACCACTTTGGTAACATGCTTCCTAAATAGTTTTTAATATCTAGCATGTTCTTATTGATATATTGATATTAGCTCTCATTGATATCTTTTAATTGTTTATCATTTATGTGAGTTATAATCCTAGCATGACTAGTTGTTTAGCTTAAATGATTATTTCACACTATATAGTCTTTTACTCATTTTCTATTTATGTGACATGTCATATTTATCTATGTATGCTTTTTACTCTTAGTCTTTATCTATGGAGCATGCATACCACTCTAGTCTATATGAGCTAGAGTTAATGTGTTTTTGACTCTCTGTCTTTAATATTTCTCAAATGGTCACTTCTTACCGATTTGTCTTTAACATGTCATATTTACTTTAATTAGTATTTTGTGAGTATGTATGTTTAGCACAAGTCTCTTTTTTACTCGAAAAATATATACATATATTTTTATGTTAACCTTGTGCTTACATAATATATTCATTATTGATTCTTATATCTTATTTTGAGTAACTTCTTATGAATCAATTACATCTTTGTTCAATAAAGCATATTTATATATGTTCTTGATCTTGTGATAATTTTTCAATGCTTATTAAGGATACATGAACAAATATATTGCTCATATATTTCTTATATTGATATATATTTTTGTATAAATATTTTTATGAGGGCATATGAGTTTAGCTCAAGTTCTATATTATTTTGAAAAGTATTTAATTATTCTTGTTAATCTTCAAACTTGTGTTTACCTCGAACTTCAGCTATTGATTACTTTGAGCAAATTTGTGTTCTTCTCTTTATTAGCTTCTTCTTCAAAGCCTCTCTTAAATGAGATTTTTCTTGGCTTTTTGGTTGACATTTTGGATACATGACTCGTATTTGAATTATTTCATGTATGCAATTATATATATATATATATATATATATATATATATATATATATATATATATATATATATATATTTGGTTTATATCTTTAAGTTGGGATTTTGAGAAGAAATATTTATTAATGTCTTGCTCATGATTATTTGTGAGTGTTCTTTTAAGATCGCTTGTTTTATCTTGATATGTTTATTGGTGCACACTTATACTATATATTTATCTCTATAGTGCACTATGAAAACTTTTTGAAAACTAGTTTTTAGTATCTTAATATTGATGATCATTCCTTGTTCATTCTTTGGGGATTTACTTATCTTATATTTAGGAATTCTGGATTTTGATGCTAATTGATAATATTACATATATTCCTTTGAATCTAAGTTCTTAAGAGTAGAGATCATTTTGGGAACAAGCCGAAAGGGTCCTTTTATCATACAGGTGTAAATAGTCTGAAGCGACACGGTGTACTAGTCTTCGGACTACCGCTAGCTGGGAACCGGCCCCTACAGCTAACCCGAAGTGATCAATACTGTATAGAATTAAGATTTATTAAGGTCTACTTGCAACTATTGTCTAGTTCTGGATCTAAGGTACTAAACCAAGTCCCCTAGGTTCCAGAATACATCAACGTATCTAGGTCTTACATTTTGCTTTATAAATGTTTTATATTTTATTGTTACCCAATGATTTTGTAGCACATATGGATTAATGTAATTGATACATCTTATGTTGTATGCTACATTGTTCTAAGATTTTTAAGTCCATAGAATATAATTTATTTCATATTGTACTAATTCTTCTTAAATCCTCGATTATTAAAGAAGAGATTTGTTTTGGGTACAAGCCTACAAAGGGTCGGTCTGTCACCACGGCTACGGGTAAAGTGAAACGGTACTTAAGTGTTCTCCAATGAACCTCCGTTAGCTGGGACAGTACCCCTACAGCTAATCCAAGATTGATCAACACTTTATAAACTAAAGATTTACTGAGATCTAGTTGCATTTGTTATCTGATGGATTTTGAATTTTAGATTTGATGGATAATATTATTTAATGATTTAATTTTACAAAAGGTAACATATATTGATCTTCATAGGTTAATGTTTGTCATCTTTTGATATATTTATTTTTCTGTCACTCTACTCTATATTTAAACTTATTCGATATATTTAAACTTGATATATTTAAATATATCTTTGGATATATTTAAACTTGATTTGATATTGTGACTACTTATTGAATATTATGGTCTTGTGATTTCGTCTTTAACTAGTATAATATTCAATAATTTTGAGCTTTATATTATTATCTTCTTATTCAAGTTACTTACTGTCTACAACAGTAATTCTTTACGGGAGAGAAGGCAGGCAAATTGAATCTCTCTCTCAAAGCGTTTCTTTTCTTTAACCTCACGATTGTCAGGTGGACATCATGCTAAGACTTTAAAAGGAAAGAAATGAACTTTGATAAGAAGACCTAATATTTTTGAATTAGTTTTCTACTTCTGGAAATATGTCTCTGAATTTCTTTTTCTGTCAATACTATTTTTTTTGGATATAGACATATAAAGGTGGAGTAGTTAATTGTTTCAAGTCAATTATCCCCTTGACATGCCATACATTTTTCTTTGGACATATATCTAGTTACGTTTATTTGTTCAAATGGAATTATTTATGATTTATGGATTCGAATCGCCAGCTTTCAGTCTAAGGACTAAATAGATGCATTCGAACATTTTTATGCAACTTTTCATAATAAATTCTGCATTTCAAAAGTCTTTCTGATTTCTCTCTGATTTATTGAATATGTCCATTATTCGCATTAAAGACAGCTTTCAAAAATCTTTTATTTACATGAAATGATTTGTGTTATATTTTTTATTTGAAGACATATTTTCTTCATCTTTAAGCGTTTATTTATTGGATATTTCTTTTTCTTGCCTAAAGATGATATTTGTTTTGAGTTTGGAATTTTATATGCATTTGATCAAAAGGAAGAAAGATGCATATCTTGGATATTTTTTAGATCTTGTGATTATTTATTTATCTATTTTATGCATATAAATTATTTTTGGACTATATACGGGGGAGCAAATTAATTGTTTCAATTTTTTTACACTCTTAATATGTGGTATACCTAGTTCAACCATGGACCTACTGTCTATTTTTTTAATTCTTATCGATTGTGTTCATGATATTTTTATGAGAGAATATATGATTATTATTATTTCTTCTTGATTCTCTCATTTTACGAGTTTTTTTTAAAATTATCTTGCCAAATATATTTAGTTTTGATGATTCCTTGAGTTTAAATTGATTTGGCTTTTCTTATTGAGATTTTATCTCAAAGTTCATGATTATCTTATTTAGACTGAACATACTTTGCGAGGGAGCATTCAAGTCGACTGAATTTCTCTTTCTCAAGTATTTTGTCTTCATTACCTTATTGTTTGTCTAATGAATATTCATATATCATGTTAAGGAAATTGAGTTCAAATGCATGAACTTTGGTATAGATTCTAGTATATCTGCTTTGATTTCTTTTTAATGATTATATTCTTTATAAAAGTGATTCACTATTTTGTATGGAAAAAGTGTGAATCATTTTTTTATCACTGTTAAAAGTCTTATTATATCTTCTAAATATTCTATATTGGTATTTTATATTGTTATACTAGATTTGTGAATTTTTTCTCTCATGGATTATTTATGACCAATGATTGATTTCTACTATATTGGTTTCCTTCAAAACTATAGTTATATTCTTTGTTTTGAATGGTTTGTTTCCAATTTCTACCCTGATCGTTGTTCATGATTATTTCTACCTTCCTTCTTTGATGATTGATTTTATTTTATAACTTATTACAGGGGAGCTTATTTTTTGATCATGTCAAAAGGGGAGAAATAAGTTTAAGTTAGCAAAGAATTTTTAAAAGTAATATGTGTTTATTAGTGATATATGCATCTATTGTATCTATCTTAAACTTAACCGATTTGCCATAATCAAAAAGGGGGAGATTGTTAGCCCAATGATTATATTATAATTTTGAATATGGCTAATCATTAAGTTTAACTAGTGATGTCACTAATATTCACATAGTCACTATCTTATTGCTACTTAAACTTAGTATTGTCCTAACTGTTCACTATATCATATATTGCTATGCTTGTATCATACTTCATCATATTGTTTTGTTCGTCTAACTGGTATTTGTAGACATGCAGTAAGCATGATCAAGCCTTGACAAAGCAGGACACATGCAATAAAGAATTATTGGTGGGCCAAAGACGACATAATACAAGAAGATATCTTTGAACTGCCTAACGACCTATCCGGGGCCTCGCATCGGGGATTCCACTGTCCGGTCAGCGGACGGAGATCGAGGGGGCCGGGCAGCCCCCCCCCCCCCCCACCCGCGTGGGGGTTCGGAGGCAAAGCTCCCAAAAGGTATTCAGATTTCCAGATCTGTTTATCTTTGGACGATTGCCGTCAAGGAAAAATGAGTCTGCTCAAATGTTAGGCGAAAGGCGTCATCAAATGGGCTATTAGTTTTCATATTTATTCTGTATTTTTTCTTTTATTGAGTATAGAAAAAATGTGAGATTGATCGGATCGGTACTGGCTTAAGTTTTTCTCTGTTCACAAACAAAAATAAGCCTACCTACTTATCCCAAAAATTCACAATTCCAAAAAGCCCAAAACCTATGCAAATTTGGTCCATTTCTTACTGTTCTGACCCAGCAGAACTCTGACAGAACGCTGACCGAGTTCGGTCCAATTTTGGTCCGAGTTCGGCCCGAGTTCGGTCTGGGTAAATTCGAAATACAGTTCCTACCAAATCTGCATCCAACGTTCGTATGCGAAATCCTAGCATCCGAACTCTGCCGGAGTTCGGTCCCTCCAAAAACACTATAAATAGAGTTGAGATTACCATTCATTTAAATCATCCAATTTCATCTCTTCTCTATCTAAAGTGTTCTGAGCTTTTACTTTCATATCTAAGCCTTTACGACTCTTAGCCAAGCCAGTACAATTTCTGTTTAATCTAGAGTTTGGTATGAGTTGTATCCGAGGCTGTATTCAGAAAACGTTCCAGTTTTCCAATTGCCTTCTGGAGTCGGTCGTACGCTCGTCACCAAGCACGATGTTGTGAAGTCGGTCGTACACTTGTCACCAAGCATGGTGTTGTAAGAGTTGCAAGCACTCAGTTAAAGCTTGTGCCATAGTGGATTAACAGCGAGCAAGAGTACTCGCGACTGGACAAGTTATCTCAGAGGAAAACCAGTATATATCGCTGTGTCACTGAGTTTGAATTCTTGACTCTTACTTTACCGCATTTTATTTACCTCTTTTATCTGCCATAATATATAATTGCTTTATTAATTTTTAACTGGTAATTATTTCTGCTGCACACGCACACACACTCTATTTACCCTCCTCTAGAGGTGCTCAACGGTCCTATAGTACTGTGCTCCCTTTTCTATCGAGAGACAGAGGAGCACAACACCATTTATAAGGAGAAAAAGGGGGCTTATACCATTTATAAGAAGAAAAGGGCTTAAGGAGAGAGAAAAGTGAGAGAGTGAAAACAAAGAGGGGGTCAAGTGGAGAGGAAGCTTACTGCAGAAGAGGCGACAGGAGCTTGCGCGCGGCGGAGGGGGCGCATTCGGAGGGTGCGGCTCCGAGCGGCGAACGGTGCCGGAAGGGGAGGCCCGTGCGAAGGTCCGTGGAGAAGATGACAATGTTGGTGGTGTAATGCTTGTGGTTCGTATTACGTATTTTGGAATACGTGTACGTATTTATCTTGTATTGCATGATTCTTGGCTTAGTTTTTCCTTCTTGGCTTGGTTTATTCTTGATTCGGGTTGGCTTGGTTCGGTTTGGGATTGATTTTGGTTCATCATGGACCAAAGGGTGAACCCCCTACCTACCACCACTACCATTTATTAACCCATTCTTCTTTCTCTCTCTTCGTTACTCTTCTTCTTTCATTTACTTCTTCACCTACCAGAGAGAGAGAGGTCTAGGCAAGTGCAACTTGCTTCATGGAGGAACTCAAGTTTTATTACTTCATTCTCTTCCTTATAGCATTTTAACTTACTTTAGTACTTGGCATTTCCACTTTCCATGGCAAGATTCTTGTAGATCTAAGTTACCTTATTTTCGGATTTCTTGGGTTTTGATCTATTTAATCTTGTTATTTCTGAGTTTTGATGGTTTTATGTTGTAGAGGATTTCGTTCTACCCCACTTTGACCTATAGAAGTTCGGATTTGGGCTCCGGATGATGGAGTTATGGAGCTTGCGAACTTGACTCTCATGGTGTTCATCTTCTTGGAATTTTGGAGAAGATGAATTGTGCTTAACTTGACCGCATGAATATTTCATGCGGCAAGTGTTCTATTCAGCCGCATGACTGGAAGTTCTTGAGCCGCATGAGGGCCCAACTCATCTGGCCGCATTACTCGCTTAATCCCCAGCCGCATAAACTCTGAACTTCTTCAGCCGCATGGAGTCCACTTTCCCTCAGCCGCATGTGCCCTTCCTGCTGGCCGCATGGGACCCCGCTTCTTCCCAGCCGCATGAATGCTTTGACTGAGCCGCATGCACCCCCTTCATCTCCTGGCCGCATGAGCGCATGGCTCGTCTAGCCGCATAAGACCTTGCTCCCTGCAGACCGCATGAAGACCTTATATATCTAGCCGCATATGCACCCGCATCCCCAGCCGCATGAGGCCGAGTCCATCCTCAACCGCATAGGGTCCACCCCTCCCCGTTAACCGCATCTGACCCTCTTCCTAGCTCAGCCGCATGCGCCTGACCCTATTGAGCCGCATGGGCTGTTCTCTTCCCAGCCGCAAGAGATCATTCTTGGCCGCCTATGCTCGAGTCGCATGGCTCTTTCCCTGGCTTGTATTTTATTATTTAATGATCGTTATTAACTCGTACTTGTAACGTCCTGTGTAACTTGAGTTCCTATAGCATACACCTTCCCTGGCTTGTATTTTATTATTTAATGATCGTTATTAACTCGTACTTGTAACGCCCTGTGTAACTTGAGTTCCTATAGCATACACCTTACCCTATTGTATATTTTTACGCCCATTTTATATCCTTACGTCTTTTGTCCCGAACTTGATAATCCTGATTTGATTGACATGATTGAAATGACAATTGTACCTGGCATGGTGTGACCAAGAACTGACATGCTTGATAGTGGCCCGCCGTGGTGCACTCCTGACATGATAACTTGACATGATAACTTGACCTGCTATGCATGACACGATAGTGGCCCGTCGTGGCGCACTCTTGACAAATTAATTCATTGGTCTGGACACCGTGGATGATTGTGCTTGTATTAACTAGTAGTCCGGTTGTGTCTTGCATCATGTCTAGGGCATGATCCCTGAGTACCACGGTCAGGGATTCATACTGAATCTGGCTAGGTTAATGACTAGATTGATCAAATAGTTCATGGAGAATTTTCCAGTTACCTGTTGCCCCTTTGGTCCCGGCCATATATATATATATATATATATATATATATATATATATGGAAGCGGATCAAAAGCCCCCCTTAGAAAGCCCCCCAAAAACCCCCCTCACTCTAATTCGTAATATTAATGTTAATATTAATGTTAATATTAATATTAATGTTAATATTAACATTAAATACTAAAATTAATATTAAACTTATCATTAAAATTAATATTAACATTAACATTAATATTAACATTAATATTAACATTAACATTAATATATAAAAAAATTAAAAAAATTTAATATTAACATTAACATTAATATTAACATTAATATTAATATTAACAATAATATTAACATTAATATTAACATTAATATTACGAATTAGAGTGAGGGGGGTTTTTGGAGGGCTTTTGATCCCCTCCCTATATATATATATATATATATATATATATGTATATATATATATATATATATATATATATATATATATATACATATATATATATATATATATATACATGGGATTTGTTGCTATCCGTCGATATGAGAGCACTTCCAGTTACCTGTTGCCCCTTTGGTCCCGGCCCTATATATATATATATATATATATATATATATGGGATTTGTTGCTATCCGTCGAGATGAGCGCACTTCCAGCCCACCGTCGAGTGTGGTACCTTAGGACACATATATCTTACTATAGTGTGTCTGCTATATCATGCTACCTTTTCTTTTTCTTGCTGGGATTACTCAGGTAGTAACAAACAGGTAACCAGACTTGGAATTCTCATTGCATATTGCTAGTAATTAGGCCTGTGATAACCCTAGTTAGTTAAAGTATCAAGCCGTACTTATTGCTTGGCCGTGAAATGTTGGATGGAGTTTACCAGTCTATTCTTGTCTTGATTCTATACAAGATTGTTATATGTCCTGATTTCTTATAATTACCTTGCCGATAAATGGTGGGAGAAGCCAAGTTCTGTTCAGACGAAGGGTTACAACCACGGTCCTTGTTTGGTTTACGGGTTGTAACCTGGTTATCTGAATAGTCCCATGGTTATCTCATCGTATATCACCTGTCATGTTTGATACGTTTTACCTTACCAACAGGATTTGGAGACGGAGTTCTGTTCAGGCGAAGGGTTACAACCCCGGTCCTCGTTTGGTTTAAGGGTTGTGACCTGGCTACTTGAATGGTTCCCTCGTACTCTATTATGACTGTTGTTATTCTTTTAATATCAAGCCTTAATTACTGTCTTTTATCTGTAATTATATTCGTGTGCTAATTGCTAGTTTTAGTTCCTAAGTGAAGCTTCCCTTGTGGCACTTGCTCTTTTTGGGATCTGACACAGCTGGTTTTGTATGGCCAGATTTCGGAGCAGCTCCAGAGGATCTACCGATTTTCCAGCCCGATGGTGGCGGCCAGACGTAACCAGGACAACGAGTGGGTTATTTTTGGCTCTCCCACTCTATTGTAAAAATATTCTTTTGAGACGTTTAGCCGACGAGCACCTGTTTAGCTCGATTGCACTTACTTACTGTCTGCCTACGGGCTGTAACATGATTGACAGATCCTAGGGTTGATCATGTATGACTGAACTCTTGCTAGTCCTAACATTTTGTAACAACTAGCTTCATGATCAACTGAATATGTAATATTTGGGATGCCTTATTATTGTATATTTAATTATCATACATCTTGTGACTTACTTACTTGTTTGTGATTGAGACACTAGGCTTGTTCATGACCATAGGAGACTGTTGGCTTGTAGTAAACCCTCATGTATCTAGACAGTCGTGACCGTATAGCGAGATGGATTCCATTTCATATACGTAGCTGGCTATGTCTGCCCACGCTCTCCAGTATTCTGGTTTTGGGACGTGACATGGTTTAAGTGGTGGCCCATGCAGGTCTTGTAAATCAAGATATGTGAGGGTTTACAAGATAGATGTCTCCATCTGTACTCGCCTTCGATCTCCACTCGTATCTTCTTATCTCCTTGGATCCCTGACTTGATAACATGCTTGCATCATTGTTCTATCTTGGTCCTTCCTTAACATTCCTGATGTCATTACTTCAGTGGCATCGTTCCTGTTGATCAGCCAGAAGAAGTTCGGCCGGCAGCCCAGCAATAGCAAGAAGATCAAGATCAGTCCTCAGCAGCCGCCTCCTGAGCCATGCCTTCTGGAGAACCAGTGCCCCCAGTCCAGCCAGTTCAGCCAGCAGGGTCAGAAGATGGGGTCTTGATAGGGCTCATCCGTGAGTTGCTTGCGTCTCAGGACCGTCGAGGTGATGCCTTGCAGCAAGCAGTACAAGATGCTGTGAGCGGAAGTGGTCCTCGAGGGAATAGTGCGGTCAACAATTTCAAGCGCCTGAACCCTCCCTTCTTCGACGGCAGCGAGGATGTTATTGCTGCAGATGCCTGGCTACAGGACATTGAAGTTATCTTGGAGGCAGCCAGGACCCCTGAAGTAGAGAAGGTGGTGGTGGTGCGCCTGCAGTTACTAGATCTAGCCCGCAGCTGGTGGGCTATGCAAGCAGCGAGTTTGGGTACGCCTGTCATGTGGGCAGTATTCAGTGATATGTTCCAGACCAAGTACTTCGACGCAGTGGCTAGATATGACCTGCAGGCCAGGTTTAGTAATCTCAGGCAGATGAGCAGGACGGTCGACGGATATGCGGCCGAGTTTTCAAGGTTGAGTCGGTTTGCTCCCACCTTGGTGGCAACCGAGCTAGACAGAGCACAGCGATTTCAGCAGGGGCTCCACTTGGAGATCATATTAGCAGTAGAACAGTTCGAACACAGAACTTTTGATGCCGTCTTGCGAGTAGCGAGGAGGCATGAGTACACTTCCCGAAGGATAGCGGACCGGACCGGAGATCGGAAGCGGTCTCACGACCAGATGAACCAATCCTCAGCACCGGCCCCAGCAGCTAGGGCCCTGACCATAGGAGACTGTTGGCTTGTAGTAAACCCTCATGTATCTAGACAGCCGTGACCATATAGCGAGATGGATTCAATTTCATATACGTAGCTGGCTATGTCTGCCCCCGCTCTCCAGTATTCTGATTCTGGGACGTGACAGGTGGAGCGCTAGAATCTCAGCCACGGTGCGGATCTCAGATTCGGCGAAAGCCTTGGCCGGGACGGAGATGGGGCGGCGGTCGCTGGCGTTGGCTCGTTGTGGCCTCCATCAGCGGAAGGAGGTTGGGCACGGAACGGTGTCTCAGGTTAGAGTTTTCCCCCTCTTCTTGTTCTGATGTCTGGTGGATTTTTTTTTTGTGGTGGTGATGATTTGGTCGGGGTGGAGTTTGAAAATTTTGTCGGAGTTGTCATAGGGCGTGGGTCCAAGGAGTTGTCCGGAGTTGTCATAGGGCGTGGGTCCAAGGAGATGGCCAGGTTAGGGTGGTCGGGCGAGCTTTGGTGTTGGTGTTGGCGGGATTTGGGTGGCGGTGGTGCCGGCCCGGGCGGTGTTTGCGGTGTGGCAGGCCGGTGGAGATAAATTTTGGGTTCGGCCGCAGGCGGAGACGAGGATTGTACTGTCGCCGCCAGGGGCTGGGCATAGTGCAGGTGGCCAAGATGATGGAGGTGTGGTTCTGCGGAGATCCGGCCGGGGTGGCCGGGGAATGGCAGCATGGTGGCGATAACGATTTGTGGTCGGGGATAGCGGAGACGGGGTTGCCGAGGTTTAGAGGTGATGAAGGTGGTGATGGGCGTGGTTCTGTGGTCGTTGTCGTCGTGTCCGGGGTGTCGAACACGACATGGATAACTAAACAAGAACTGGAATAAGATTATGGACACCGACACGACGCACGATCTTGGCTGGAGGATTTATGTGGTTTGAGATTTTTGGAAAATAGAGGAGGAGCCTCACTTATATTGGAGGTGGAAGCTCCTACTTGGATAAGGAGTAGAAAAATTTAAATCCCCATGTGGATATCACCCTTTTATTCGATTCGATCCAAATTATTATAGATAAAACCCATTTGAAATTTAAAGCTATTGTAGATAAAGTCGAAATCCAATATTATCTTTTTCAATTCAAATTATCAAAATTAATCCAATATTAAATCTAACGAGATTTTAAATATCTTTTTCATAATTACTAAAATATAATAATATTTAACTTCAAAATCATGATAATTATTTAAATATTTGAATTATATTTTTATAAATAAATAACCAAATATAATTAGTTTTCGTAAAAAATCAAGTGGACATGAAATAAATTTCATGTCACCTGCACACAATAATATCTTTACATGAAACAACAGTTTTCGAAATTACTAATTATATTTGCACCATTTAATAAAAGATAACCTTTTTAAATAACGTTTGCCAATACTCGACGCGATGCAATAAATCAAATATTAAATACTTATTTTCTATTTGAGGAAATCTTTTAACAAAATATTTGTACATAAAAAAAATATATACCATCGCACGCGACATACAAATACGAATAACGCGAATTCGTACGCGACATACAATTACGAAAATAAAATTGATACCAAATTTATTTAAAAAAATTGTAGTAGAAATTTAGGGGTTTTACAACCGATTCAATATATAACATTTGGCAAACCTGAATGAAAAGATCAGAAATCACTAGGTAATCTCAATTCCCACTTCTTACAAAAAAAGGTCGTTCATAAACACGGTTGCGATGACACAAAAGTACCTAATATATGACAGAAACAATGAAATAATAATAGTAGTAAAAGAACAGAAAGAATTGCGTGGTTATGCCAAGAGTGACCTACTCCACGGGACAATGGGTATCTTTATCACGTTACACAAAATTATAATTGCATACACCAGAAATCCATACGAGTCTTCTTAACAAATGTTGTTTGCCCATTTATGCATTAAGATAATTGTCACGTTGGCTAATATAAAAATTAACTCCTTGTTTCAAGAAAACATAAGTTCTAATTTAGGCAAAAAAAACTCTTATAGTCTTCTAGTCACCCTAACCACCTCATTCGGTATCCAATCCATCTTCGTCTGATACATCTGATACCATTAATGTTATAACTACAGTCCAAACATTTCTGATCTTAACAGTGTACATAGACAAACATAACATATATAATAAATATATAGTTTACTGTTGTTAACAAATAATATTTTGTTAGCAGGAAAAAAAAATTGTAACAATAAACATTTATTTAAGTATAGTTTACCATTGTAAACTGATCTTATCAAATTAATTAATTTAGTTGCTTTGTAGGTCACAATAAAAATATGAAAATTTACAACTATTCATGTTGTAATAACCAGAATAACTAAGAAGCAAGCTTCACGAAGGATAAATCCTTGAAAACTTGCATAACAGTCTCGACACACCCACATTTGGAATACATATCTACCAACGCAGTCCGAGAACGACATCTAAACCCATCCTATTCCTCTTTGCATAAACATGAATCCACCTGCTTTGATCCTCAGGGTGTGATCCGGGGTAAACCCGACTGGCCCGAGCCTTGGAAAGTCCGGTCCGACCGGGCCTGGTCCAGGTCCAGTCCAGACCGGTTCAGTTAGCGGGCCGGACCTGACCCGGTCCGGTTCAAGTTAAGGGGACCCAGCCCGGCCCAGTGACCCGGTCTGGGTTCGGGCCGGTCCAGCGGACCGGCCGGTTTAGTGGTTTTTTTTTTTCTTTTAACTTTTATATTTTTTAACATTTATATTCTTTTAACTTTTAATTTTTTCAATTTTAAACTTTTTTAATATTTTTGTGTTTTTGTGTTTTTCTTTGTTATTTTTTTAAAGTCTAAATTTTTTTTTGTTATTTTTTAATATTTTAATCTCAAGTCTAAGTTTTTGTGTTTTTGTGTTTTTAATATTTTTTTAAGTTTTTGTGTTTTTAATTGAATTAAATTTTAATTTTTTCCTCCTCTTTTATTCGGACTTGGAACCGGCAAGACAAGCTTTGCTTGTCATAGGCAGAGTTAAAAAATTTTGTTTTTAAGTTTTTATGTTTTTTTTTTAAAGTTTTAATTTTTAAGTTCAAAGTTTTAAAGTATTTTTGAAAGTTTAAAGTATTTTTTGAAAGTTTTTTAAGTTTAAAGTTTTTGAAGTATTTAATAAAATTTTAATAACATTTTAAAGTTTTAAAGTTTTTAAAGTTTAAAAGTTTTTAAATTTTTTAAATTTTTTGAATATTTGAAAGTTTGAAAATTTGAAGTTTGAAAGTTTGAATATTTTTTTTTTGGAGTTTGAAAGTTTGAAGTTTGAAAGTTTGAAAGTTTGAATATTTTTTTGAAGGGTGATACCTTAGACTTGAGTCATTCTTCCTGCTCCTCCTCCTCGGTTGTAGAAGCTTCACCAAATTCAAGTGATCCGAGGTCCAGCTCATTGATGTCATAAGCTTCATACCTCTTATTTTGGGTTCTTTTTTCTGCTAAAATCCAATCTTAAACGCAAACACAAGCTTCCAAGATATCCGACTTCAACCGGCTCCTCTTTAAGCTCAACATCCTTGATCCTGCACTAAAACAAGACTCCGATGCTACCGTGGACACCGGCACTATTAGTAGATCACGTGTAATTATAGAAAGTATATGATATCTTTTGTCGCGTTTTTTCCACCATTCTAAAATGGTGAAGTGATTTGAAGATTCCTCTTCTTCATAAGAACTTAAATACAAAGACAACTCTTGAGTGGGTTGGGAAGATTGTCTTTTTTTCTTCCTTCTTAATAAACGAAGGGCGTGATCCTCTACGCCAGAGCTACTACTTGTACCAACTTGAGTGGGTCGGGTCGGCCCAACATTATCTTCATAAAGTAGTACTAATCTGTCTAAAACTATCTTTACTTCTAATTTCAAATCCATAAGGTTAAGTTCCATGTTATCAGCATAGCCATCTATCAAAACTTCTACATCATTTATTTTGATGGTAGAATCAAAAATTGCAAACAAACAGTATAAAAAGGTACATCACCCCATTATTTAGTAAATTTAGCTTCTATTCTCTTGACAACATAGTCAAAATTTGAAACATTTCTATATTTACAAAACAAGCAAGGCATGTTAAAAAGTTCTCGTAAAGCTAAGCAAGAAGTAGGATAATATACACCAAAAAGAGTGCATGTAGCATTGTAAAAAATTTCCAAAAATTCACATATAGAAGTAGCAACTATCCAATCATCTTCAGTAACTGGATATTCAAAATTAAGATCCATGTTACAAAAATATGTAATAGCATCCTTAAACGGAAGTGCATATTTCAACATTAAAAATGTCGAATTCCATCTATGTGGAACATCCTTAACAAATCGTTTAAAACGAATACCAAAATGTGCACATGTGTTCTTAAAAGCTTGTTGTCTACTTGGAGACGTGTTCAAGCTGTGTAAACAATTTCTGAGTGTTTCTAAATGTGTACTAAAAAATTCAAGACATTCTTTTACAACTAAGTTAATAATATGGCAAGCACACCTAATATGCAATAATCTACCTTCCAAAATAGGTTGTAATAGTAAAGACAATGAATTTATAGCAGCAGTATTATTACTAGCATTATAAAAAAAGTAATGATTGAATCTTGTTGTGAATATCAAAGTCACGCAAGTGTTTTGAAATACAAGTGGCAATTGCGGAGCCCGTGTGTGGAAATTCTAAAGTTTTTAAACATACGATGCGCTTTTAAAACATCCACAATGAATCTATATAGTGTGCCGTGATACAAATATAAGCATAGTTTTGTTTACTTTTCCACACATCAGAAGTAATAGCTAATTTATTAGCATGCGAAAACGTTTCTTTTAAAGCAAGTCTCATTTCTTTAAAAAGTCTAATAGCCTCTTTTCTAGCAGCGTCTCTAGTAACTTTATTAAACAATAGATTTAAAACAATTGTAGTATAATCATATAAAGATTCACTTTCACCTGAAATAAATGGAAGTTCATCAACAATAATATATTTAGTAAATTCAGTTTTATGACGGGCAGCTGAATAGGTAAACGTACCCACAGAAGAAGCCGCAGTGCCTCCCAAACTGATTTGAGTTTGGGTCATCGGAGTTGACCTTGGACCGCAGCAAGTATCGTAGTGTCTTAAGAGTTTGCCCGTGCCACCTCCCCTCTTCCATTTGTATGTACGGAAACAATTCTTGCATTGGGTCCCGTACGAAAGTGTTTCACCTTTTGGATCTAAAACAAGTGAGCCGAATAAAATTTTTTCAAACTTTGGCTTTTTGTTTTCTCTTTACAACATTTGGTACATTGGTACCAACTTCAGGAGGGGAACCAACTAAATCCTCAGGAATAATATTTTTCTCAAAAAAAGAATTGTAAATTTCAAAAACATCATTGCCTTGGTTTGAACCTTGTCCGGTCATTTTAAAAAGACAAATCAAAATATATAAAGGATTATAAAGATGGAGGAAGATACCGAAAAAAAATAATAAGAAATGAGTTTTTTGCAAAAAAACTGAGGAAGAAAAACTATTTCGAAAATGTAAAAAAAAAAAAAATCAATTAGAAAGAGGAAGTCGTAGATCGCCGAAATTGCTTAATCGGAAAGTCGTAGATCGCCGGAACTTAGAGCACAACTTTCTTAAAATCTTCTTAAGGATGGAGGAGGAATTTTTTTTTTTTTTTTGAAAAGGATGGAATTATTTGTGTTTGAAATGAGAGTTTTATGGCCAATTTATAGAATTTTTTGGAAACCAAATTACCCCCATACCCTCAAAATATAGTTGTTGTAATGAATTTTTGGTCATTTTGGTCAAAAAGACCAAAATACCCCCTATAACGGTCATAAAACGGTAAAAAAATAGAAATATTTTGGTAAAAGGGGAACAATTATTCAAAAAAAAAAAATCTGGTTCAGCCGGCCGGACCGGGCCTGGCTCGGACCTGGACGGGCCTGACCGGGCCGGGCTGAACCGGGCCCACCGTTGATCATTTAAAAAAGGGATAATTTAGCAAATGCCCCCATTCTAAATGTTGAAACTAGCATATACCCCCACTATTTTATTTATCTAACAAATACCCCCATTTTTGATATAAAATAATAAAAATTTAAGTTATACCCCCACTCTTTTACATAGGAGTGGGGGTATTTGCTAAATAAAATAAATAGTGGGGGTATATGCTAGTTTTAACATTTGGAATGGGGGTATTTGCTAAATTATCCCTTTAAAAAAAAAAAAAGGGGGTCCGGGCCGGGCCGAGCTTGGGCTCGGGCGGGTGAACCCAGCCCGGACCGGGTAGGCTATTGGGCGGGCTCGGGCCGGACTTGGAGCGGGTGAACCGGGCCGGGCCTCCTGCGGACTCGGACGGGTTCGGACGAACCCGGCCCAGATCACACCTGATTTGATCCAGTACCCCGAGAAAATTGCACGCGGAGAGCCCGACAACGATGTCGACAGGGTTGGGACTCACTCCAGCAATCTGCATCTCATTAAATGCCTCCATTGCCTCTTAGAAAATCCCTATATGTGCTAGATGGTAACCACGACGCTCCAATAGAGCACATTCTTATCTAGCATTCTATCAAACATATCAAGAGCAAGCTCAATTTGGCCAGAGTTTGTGTACCCATGAAGCATGGCAGGCCACAACATCTTTACTCCGACGTTGATCAAATATTCTGACAACAAAATTATGGTATTGCAGGCGATGTATAAATGGATCAATCTATTCTGTACGAAATTGTACGACTCCCAACTGAGCTGGATAATCTGCGAGTTTAGATTTCAAGAGAAGCAAAGAGACATAAATGTGGAGATCGAGGTAGGAGAAGATGTAGTTGTTGGGCTTACTTGAGTAACCGATGACGAGCATTTCTTTGTAGAAGGAAAGGGCGAGTTTCGGCTGGTTTCTCTCGGCATGGGACCTGCCCATGGCATTCCTCCAAAGGAAGGTCAAGGGGCAAAAGGAAGGCAGTAGAAGACACGACCGGTGTGGGGGACCTCGTCAGAAGGCTGCGGCGAAGACGAGCTTCACAGCGGCGAATGGGTCGAACATCGCGTCAGAGACGGTAAGGTGGGAGTGGATCTGGTTGATTTGGGCATAAAAATCGAGAGGAAAAGAAGAAGAGATGGCAGAGAGAGAGAGAGAGAGAGAGAGGGAGGGCGTATAGAAAACAAATTTAGGGTCGAAATAGAGGCGCGGGTTGATGAAATAGAGTAGCGAGGGGTTAATTGGCGGTATTTTAATTTTTTTTTTTACTCATCCCGAGTACAACATTTGCCGTCATCTTTTTGGCAATGTTTTAAAAATCGGACCGGACCGATCGGTTGAACCGATAGTTTTTTCGGTCTGGTTCAGCATTGATCCAGTATTTTATATAAAAAAAATAGTGTCCATAAAAGATTAAACTTGGACCATTTAGTTTAACCCACTGGTTGAACCAACTGGTTGAACCCGTTTGATCCGACCCAACGCCTTGGTCGGGTCAAATTCCGGTTCGATTTTTAAAACATTGCTTTTTGGTGAAAATAAGACTTCCAAAGCACGCCTTTAATAGGTATGACAAAAAAGATTGCCTACTTTTTATGGCATTCAATAGAATGCATGCCATAATTTGATTATTTATGGCATAATTTCAATGTGGTAAATAGTCAATTTTTTGTAGTCGCTTGTGTTGTCTATCCATAAGCGACAACTACAATAGATTGGTTTGGCTCAAAACAAATCATGGAGGAGTAATTCTTCTAGGTCTGTTGGACTATATTAGATAGTCAACAACCTCATTTCGACTTTTCAGGACAACTTATTACATCACCGCTATTCCCATCACATTTGAGGAACGTACTTCATCTCATCTTCCACTCACAATTTTGGCAGCCTTTTGAAAGATACATAAAATATGTTCAGTTTATTATTAATCTTGAATGTCATAATAGCACCCAACGAACAATTTCCCAAAATGGACAAGTCATTTGATGGAGTGAAACTAGAACCAAGCATGGGTTACTTAGAACCAATATCTTCCATCCTAAAAAATTTCAAAACTTTGAAAAACTTTTCATTTATAGAAGGGTGTGACTCTCCTATAGAGTCATCTACATATTATAGTTACCACAAATATATTACATAAATAAAGTAATTCTTTTTTTTTTTTTCAAAATTTTCACAACACTTTCTATAATAATTGGGTACGAGTTGTTAGGATTTCCAACCTATCTTGTGATATTGATGGTAATATATTATCTATACCTCAAATCCATAAACATAATTTATATACTATCGGCAATAACAACATACCAAGTGACTAACTTAGTTCATTCACAATGTGCATATACTAAGCTATTGAAAAAAAATGATATCAATAAGAGATATCAAGATATAACTAATAGTTTCTAATCATACTAACTATCAAAAGACAAAATTCCTCAAGAATATATAAAATAGTCTAAACTCGGAAACAAACACACTATGAATAATAATTGAAAGAAACAAAACAACTACAACTAAAGCTATGCATCTCTTGCACCATCTTCTCCCACTAAGTCTGGGCATGCAAAGGTGTATATGTTGTCCTCATAGGCTCTAACAAGTAGGATAACCAATCTTCCTTGTCTAAAGCAGTCAATGTCAAAGTAAAATACTAAATAAATTTACAGATTATGATATATGTACTAGCACTAATATGATCAGAAAAAGAGAGCCATGAAGCAATATAACGACTATACATATAAACCGAATAAGGTAAGGGATCTAGTCGACTAGTGTCCGTGGCCTCCCGCGTAGGGTCAAGGGCTGCTTTGGTGCCACATGTGCGTTATTCGAGTCCTTAGCACGTGGGATTGGGGTTGGTTATCGGTGTTGCTAGCGCAATCCTACACTACCAAAATAAGTCATTTTAGCGACGACAAAAATTGTCGCTAAAATGTTCAAATATGTTGCTAATCTGGATTAGTGATGTATTTTTGATGTTGTGTATTCCAAGGTCGTTAACACATAAAACGTCGTTGTAGCAACGTTTTATAGCAACGAAAGCACGTCGCTACTCTTCTTCTAAATAACGATGTTTAGCGACGCAGCGTTGCTAATCAGTGACGTAATCTACAGTTGCTAAACGTCGTCGATTATCCAGTATTTATCGACGTAGCTAGCGACATTTAGCTACGAAGATGCTGACATGGCAATTGCCATGTCAGCACTTTAGCTACGTTTGGCGACTGTTTGTAACGTCACCGGCACAGGCTAGTGACGTTCTAATACACCATTAGCTGCATTTTTCTTTGTCGCTAGCCATCGCAGAACGTCTCTAAATTGCAAAAGCGAAATAAAAAAAATAGAAGCATGTTTGTTTGTTTTCCATCTAAAATCTACCTGCAGTTTAAATCACAGTTTATAAATAGTAGATCCGGAGCAACCCTCCGTAGAATTTTTTGGGTTCGTCGACATCTTCGGTGGAACACTCAACACCGGTAAAACTAATAAAGATATAAATATAAATAATAAAGTTACACTAAAAGAAAACACAAAAGCTGTAAATCGGTTTCTATCTCATCTACACAAACAAGTAAAGAAATAATCTAGTAAAGACCCAAGATTGGTTCATCATAACACATAATATCACTAAATACACAATGTCACTAAATGTATAAAATCAATACGTAAAGACCCAAGAATGGGCCATCACACAAACATCGAAAAAAATCTGTCTAACAAAGGACTATGGCTGATCTGGAGGAGGAGGTGGACCATCGTGCATCTGGAACAAAAGAAACGCATAACGCTCCTCTAAAAGCATCACCCTCGACAATAGAGACGATAATAGGGAGGCAGTGTCGATGTCGGCGGACCGGAAGGACGTATATGCTCTATTGCTAGCAGTCTAGCATTACATGAATCAATGACAAATGTCATCCTTACTTCACTGCTATGAGCCATCACATCATGCATCTTCAAAAGTTGGTCGCCCATGGCCACCTGCGTCCCCTGCAGCACAACAATGCTACGATCAATCCTCTCGTTCATCTTTCTGATGCTACGCTCGAGTATACCAAGTCGTATGGTGATCGACACATCGTTCGTATACGGCTGAGACTGGGGCTGCTCCACAATCCTCCGCAGTATCTCATCACGCAGCTCAGCAACCTGGTGATGCATGCTCTGCTCGATTCAGGCCGACTCCTATAAGGGCTGTGGGGAACGTACACTGGCAGAAGGGGCCCTGGATGACTGCGTTGCAATAAAGGCGCCATAGGATCCCGTATCATAGTATGTACCTCTCTGAAGACCACCAACGACGGTCATCCTGAGCTCGTGGTGATTGAGCTGAAGAGGCTGCGAAGAAATATCCCCCTCTGCAGGTGTATTAGCACTCGCCCGCTCACATAGCCTAAGATACTTATCCTAGAAAAGTAACACATCTCGATAAGCTTAATATTTACTATCCAATAGTCATAGTTGCTAATGTCTAAGGTACTTATTAATAACTACATGGATATCTGTTTGCATATTTTCTAAGTTATGTTAAAGTTAACAAAAATAAACTGAAACTTACATAGCTCTGTATGACCCTCTCATCGATGAGCTTTCCGTCCTTCTGGTGGGTGGCTAGGAAGACGGTCACCATGTTGGCATCCTCACCCCTCTGTAGCTGTTAAAAATAATTTGTTTGTTATTAAAATTAATTTTTTTCTACTTTTATTAAAATATTATATATTCATTAAAATACATACCAGACGACGAAAATATTTTGTCATGGGAATATAGCCACCACACCACTTCCTTGCCCTCGTCCTATCAGCCTTCGCCTTCTCTGACCATTCTTTGTACCTGCAATCATTAAATCTAGACCTTATTGCAGTCCACTGCTCGGACGTGATCCAACCTTGGATTAATTTTTCGGAGCGCCGATGAGCCTTCTGTTCGTCGATCGCATCACGGATCAACTTGGTGGCAACGATAGAAAATTAGTTCTTGATCTGTTCAGCCCGATGTAGTGGATATTTCTCTTGCTTAAATCCAAATTTCTCTTGCTTGTGTGGTGTACCACATAACTGGCCCTTTTTGCCTATTAACGATTAAAACAAGATTCTTGCCAATCATTTTTCTTCTAGAATAGTTCAAAATGGTCATCATTTGATGATTCTTCCTAGTAAGGACTCATTTGATATTTATCGATTTCTTTTTGAAGCCTGAGTATAGTCTGTATTAGTCATGAGTTCGATCAGGCTTAGCACTCTTGGTTGGTCGTCGTTGAAACCAGTAAAAAGAGTTGATGTCATGTAGACAGCCGGTCATGAAAGTTTTCTCAATTACTTTTGGAGCTTTCTGTTGGTGTTTTGCCTTAGAGACTAGAAAGATAGACCCACATTGCACACACCAAATGGATTATATCTATATATAAAGCTTTGCTTGTGTTGAGAGATGCACATGAGGTATGGAGAGGCACACGGGTGCCATGTGGGGGTGTTTTCCTAGTAGGAAGAAGGCTAACTCCACAAAGAAGTATTTATGTATTTTGTCATGCTCATGGGATTTTTTCCTATGGAGCTAAGCCCCGAAGGGGCTTAGCGACTCGGACTTGGACTCAAACTCTGACTCGAGATCGGACTTGGACTCAGGCACAAGGACACAAAGTGGCACTTTGTTAGCGCACTTTGCACTTAACACGTCAGCATCGGCGCTTTGTGCGCTATTGTTGTGTTTGTCTGCTCGTCTTATGAGCGATTCGCATGCGCTAGGCGTCTGGGTTCGACGCATGGGAGAAGCGCATGGGAGAGTGCAGGCGTAGGACCAGGCACGTGAGCAAGTATGGGGGTAGGCATGAGGACATGCGTGAGGGTAGGTGCGTGCTAGGTGTGCTCTTTCTTGTTGCGCCTAGGGCCTCAACGCGCATGTATTGCGGCACTGTTGCACACAATACCGTGCATCCGTGTGCCTGTGCTGCGATGATGTTATGCGTGCCATTGTGTGTCCATACGCCAGCGTTGCTGTTGGCATTGATTAGATGATTCAAACGGTTGTGGAAATAATGAGTCAAGTTTCAGATCCGATTTTTGTAGGATTTGAATTTGATTCAGTTAAATCTTTCCATGGTTTTTTTACCTTTTTGAAATCAGTGTTGTAAAACCCCCTATTTTTCTTTTATTATTTTATTAGACTTAAAAATTAATTTATGCAATTTATGGTTTTTTTTATTTCATTAGAAATAACCTTAGCTATTGTTGAATTTTGAAACACAAGACTACCATGAATTTTTGGCGCGGAAGATGTAGCAGTGTGTCTTGACTAGTGTACTAGCCATGCAGGGGGAAGCCTAGCCATGGTGATGTCCAAACTAGGAAAACCAGGCCGAGTGATGAATGAACTTATTTAAATTATTTTAATTAAATATTATTTTATATATTGATTTTTAGACGGTCCGGTTTGTCCAGTTCAGTCCGAACTGGGTCCGAACTAAATTTAAGCCCATATAGGCATGGGATGGGACCAAGGTGGCCATGTAGACATATTTTATGTATATACAAATATTTTCTAAATTAATTTAGAATTTTATGTGCAATTTCTAGTTATTTAATTATTTGTACAGACATTGGTATTTACTATTAAATAATATTTTGCAACATTTTGTGCAATTTTTGGACCCAAATAAGAGTGGTGGTATAAGTCCACCAAAACCACCATTTGATTATTCTTATTATTAAATATTTTTAATGATATTATGGTTGTGATTAAATAAGAACCTCTATTATTATTAGTTTTTATTATTAGTGTTTTTTTTTATTTTTTTCAAATTGAAATAAATATATATATATATGTACCTTTGTGGATTTAATGCATTACATATTTCCTTTTCCTCTTTAATAAATTATATATACATAAATAAGGAATATATGCATATATAGTAAATGCATGGTGAAATAAAGTATTTTTATAGTAAATTGATATAGGGGTATAAATATATTAGCATAAGCATAATTGGTGATATATATTTGGTACGTGACTATTGTATCATTTCCTTATAATTTTTTACATAATATTTATATACAATAACATATTACTTTAGATTTATTTATAAATTTTTAGGTTCATTTGAGATAATTAATAGTGTTTAAATATTAATTATAAATCCTTCAAAATAAATAAATTGTTATTTAGATTTACATGGATTTTATTTCAAATATTTAAAAGTTTATAGATTTTGTTAAGATACATTTTAAATGCTTAAATATTAATGCTATGATATGTAGTAAATAGTAGTGTATTAAATATTGCAATAGGAAAATATATTTTTATATTTTTGCAAGCCTTAGAAATAGGTGCCAAGTATATAGATATAATTTATACATAGTTGTTTATAAAAAAAAAGATAAGAAAAGAAAAAGAAAAAAAAAAGAAAAAGAAAAGAAAAAGAAAATAAATAAAAAAACCACCCACCCACATAAGTGGGCGGGCCCCTCTTCCCTTTTAGCGCTGCTGCTACAACATGCTTATTCCGCGAGCAACCCGTGGGTAGGACCAAACTGGTTATTAGTAATAGTGGTAGTATTAGGTTTTTTGTCCCACTTGTCCTCCCACTTGTTATATATATAACTTCCTCCACGAACCTCAAAACTCTAGACTTCCAAAACGAAAATTATGGCAGAACATACCCTCTTCGTCTACGAGTTCGTTTCACTAGCGACGGAGTTGTGTGCGCGACGAACGGAGCATCGGAAGTCGGCACCTCGTCATCCACGGAGCAGTTTTCCCACTCAAGGTACCCTACTTCCCGACGGCGTAACTTTTTACTCGTAGCACCGATTTTTGATCCGTAAGATTTTCTAGAAAGTAGACATGACCCTCTTCGAGATTTCCTAGGTGAATTTTGACATGGCCATCCAACTTGCTCGAAAAATCGAGACGAAGTTGGAGAAAAACCACTTTTCTGGAATATTAAAAACTGTTTCAAAACACCAACTTGTCGGCCACTTTTCTCGCTGTCCATTAAACTTTCATAGAAACTAATTAAAGACAGTCAAAGACAACATAACCAAGATTGTAACGCACCCTCTGGATTCACTTTTCATCTAGTGTGTATAAAGTTACACGTTGTTAAAGTTTTACGAAAAATTAAAAAATTCTGTTTTCAAAAAGTGGAAAAACACCCGATACGGCGTGCGCCCCCGACAAACCGGGCGACGTGGTCGTGTACTATACACATTGAAAGGCGCGTATGGATGTTTTCGACGTGTGGAAACTGACGGAATCCGATTTTGTTGCATGTGCGCAACGAAATCAGTACGTATCCGTCGAGATACCC
The DNA here is from genome assembly GCA_029216955.1 of Iris pallida. Classification (NCBI taxonomy): domain Eukaryota; kingdom Viridiplantae; phylum Streptophyta; class Magnoliopsida; order Asparagales; family Iridaceae; genus Iris; species Iris pallida. Next base: position 10,907,678 of record JANAVB010024997.1, on the reverse strand, counting down.
CCTATCGATCCTTTGCAAATTAAGTCACAACTTTGTGCACACTCATCATATCGCGATAAAACTTGCGCCATTGGACTCAAAATATTTTTCTGGTCCTGTGAGCCATGTTTGGTTCGATTATGAGACCGTTGATCGGGACGCTATTTTGGCGGGCCCACAATCCCACTCAACGGACGATTTTGTGCACAGTCCACCAGAATCTAAAATTGGACATATCGTTGGGTTCGTCTCATCAAAATAAATCCGTAGACATGTAGTTTGACGACTTTAGAGACCGTAGGTTCTGGCGAGCATTTCGGTGCAAAGCGGGTCCAACGGCGGATATCGTTTTGACCCGAAATTACGATTTTGCTCCTGTTCCAGAATTTAAATTTTGGACAGGCATTTTCTAGGCATATCTTTTATTCCAAACTCGATCGTAATATTTGTTGCAGCATCCGGAGTCATCTGCGGGATTTGGCTTTTCTTGCTTCGTTTATTTGTCTGTTCGAGCTACTGGATTATTCTCTTTTGCACATAACCTCAGGCAAGACACCTTGCCATTTGCTGTCTATTTACTTTAGCTCATAGTCATGCATTTATTCATTAATTATTTTTTTGTAAAATAAACTGTGCTACACCGTCATGATTAGATAGATTTTTACGGTGTAGTTATATTTTCCGTACTTATTATTATTATGAAATTCAAACTTAGAGTTAAGGGACCACCATTTGTGTGTTGCATTCATAGGTCTTGGCACATTTTTACCACTTGTGAGTCACATGTAGAACTCGGACATGCGTGACTGGCTGGCCACCAGTACGTACAAGCCGTGCGATAGGAATAACCGCTAATAGAGGTTGCATGCTTAGTTTGACTTAGCGATTAATAGAGGATTTATGTTGTGGATACAACATAATAGACATTGGGTGGGAAGAACAATTCCTTAATGTATGGGTCAAATATGCACTGCCCTGATTGCCGGTTATCTCCAATGGGAGGTACGGTCCTGATAGCCGGTTATCTCCAGTGGGATGTACGGTCCTGATTGCCGGTTATCTTCAGTGAGAGATACGGTCCTGATTCCTGATATTCCTGATCCGGCCCATGAGTCAAAGGTTTGTTCTTATTACATTCAGTATAGTACGGTTAGGTACCCTATTGCATGCATCCCTTATTTATTTGAGTAATATTTATTCAGTTTATATGGCATGATATTATGTGTCTTGTTACGTCCCTCTGAGGACCTGGTTATCTAGCCAAGTGTGTGCTATTGTCTTTCGCAGGTGTTCTAGCTCTAGCCGTGTTCATCGCTATTTCTTCGAGGATGATTGCACTTGGATCGTCTTCGCTTCGCTCGCCAAAATTATTTTATTTCCCATGTATTTTTCTTACTTGTTGGTAGTGGATTTGTCTCCGCCCAACATATTGTATCAAGACAATTCTTTATCATTATATGATATCTTTTATTTTTGGGTGGATGAGATTAGTTATGGTTCTACTGTATTTTACAGCTTATGTATCCATACGAGGTTTCCATATATTGGAGTATACTTTGTATGAATACAGCTGGCATGTCGATGTACCTAGTCCTACGTATTTTGGGACTGGGGCGTTACATGTTTTTGTGGTGGCCCATGTAGGTCAAGATAAATTGTTTGGTTACTTTACCATACCAAGCAAGCCTGCAAATAGGATTAGAAGCCTAGGATCTCATCCACATACTTGGCCTCTTTCCTAAGATTTTATCTACCGTTCGACTCATCGATTGTATCTTGCTTGATTCCTTCTATCATTAATCTTATCTCCCCTTCGTGCTTGCTAGAGGTTAGACAGGTGATCCCTACTAGTTAGACATGTTTCTTTTGTCCCAAAACACCACTAGTTTAACTCTTGTAAGTTGGATAGAATACATGACGACCTAACAAACCCTTTGTCCTTGTGACCCTATTGATGAGTTCACTTAGACTAGAAATTCAGAGGACCTTAACTTATCTAGACAACCAAACCGTAAGTAAAGAAAACTAGGACAACTGTATAGGCCCACACTTCGGACGAGCCTTGATTTTAAAAGATCCAGGACTATTTAAAATTTTCTTCATCAGTACCTTCCTTGCTCATATTTTGACTATCTCATGCTGCTAATGTAGCTTTAGTTTTGCAAGCTTATTTCTTTACCAAGCTTGATCATGACATATTTTATTGGGTGCACCCACTAACATATTGTCTAATCAGAATCGGTGCATGATGGTTTGATCAACCTATTGTACTTTGGTTCGCTTATCACATATTATTCTACGTGGATGAAGACATAGTAAACTTGCCTTAGAGTCTCATCCGCGACAGCCTTGGCAATTCTCTTTTGAATTATTTTTGCCGCCTATGAACCCCGCAATTCGTACTCAATATACAACACCGTCTTTGAAACCTTTGTTGTTCTTGTCTTTTACTTACTTTGGAAAGACAAGGCACTGTACTTGCTAGATAGACTCAAGGTATCATCTTTGGTTGCCCAATCAGTTAATTCAACACGAATTTAGATAGCCACCGACCAACTCATGTGGCTATATCCTCACCTTAAACTCTTATTCTCCCCAATCCTAGAAATGTCATCGTGTCCTTCCAATTATTCTTGAGCACTCGAGAATGATTCTAATCATTCACTTAAATCAAACTCTCAATCGAGGCGATTAGTCTCCAGTTTCTCTCTAGGAACCACATCTCCCAAATGTCTAAATTATTCTCTTTGATCTACTCAATTCCTTAGTACTCTCCAAATTGGATGATCAAAATTTTACTACCTTCACTAGCAACCCTTATTCAATTCCATAATCATGTTATTTTTGTATATATCGACTCCACAATTTTTAATTGCATGGTGGTGTTGAACGCCGTTTTATCGCCTCCTCCAAAATTTAATTGTATTTTGGTATTGGCAAACTCTTCCTATCCCCCAACCCTATCTACCCTATTAATCCTAAATTTCGAGGACGAAATTCTTGTAAGTTGGGTAGGATGTAAAACCTCCTATTTTTCTTTTATTATTTTATTAGACTTAAAAATTAATTTATGCAATTTATGGTTTTTTTATTTCATTAGAAATAACCTTAGCCATTGTTGAATTTGGAACACAAGACTACCATGAATTTTTGGCGTGGAAGATGTAGCAGTGTGCCTTGACTAGTGTACTAGCCATGTCGGGGGAAGCCTAGCCATGATGATGTCCAAACTAGGAAAACCAGACCGAGTGATGAATGAACTTATTTAAATTATTTTAATTAAATATTATTTTATATATTAATTTTTAGACGGTCCGGTTTGTCCAGTTCAGCCCGAACTGGGCCCGAACCAAATTTAAGCCCATATAGGCATGGGATGGGACCAAGGTGGCCATGTAGACATATTTTATGTATATACAAATATTTTCTAAATTACTTTAGAATTTTATGTGCAATTTCTAGTTATTTAATTATTTGTACAGACATTGATATTTACTATTAAATAATATTTTGCAACATTTTGTGCAATTTTTGGACCCAAATGAGAGTGGTGGTATAAGTCCACCAAAACCACCATTTGATTATTCTTATTATTAAATATTTTTAATGATATTGTGGTTGTGATTAAATAAGAACCTCTATTATTATTAGTTTTTATTATTATTTTTTTATTTTGTCAAATTGAAATAAATATATATATGTACCTTTTTGGATTTAATGCATTACATATTTCCTTTTCCTCTTTAATAAATTATATATACATAAGTAAGGAATATATGCATATAGAGTAAATGCATGGTGAAATAAAGTATTTTCATAGTAAATTGATATAGGAGTATAAATATATTAGCATAAGCATAATTGGTGATATATATTTGGTACATGACTATCGTATCATTTCCTTATAATTTTTTACATAATATTTATATACAATAACATATTACTTTAGATTTATTTATAAATTTTTAGGTTCATTTGAGATAATTAATAGTGTTTAAATATTAATTATAAATCCTTCAAAATAAATAAATTGTTATTTAGATTTACTTGGATTTTATTTCAAATATTTAAAAGTTTATAGATTTTGTTAAGATACATTTTAAATGCTTAAATATTAATGCTATGATATGTAGTAAATAGTAGTGTATTAAATATTGCAATAGGAAAATATATTTTTATATTTTTACAAGCCTTAGAAATAGGTTCCAAGTATATAGATATAATATATACATAGTTGTTTTAAAAAAAAAAGATAAGAAAAGAAAAAGAAAAAAGAAAAGAAAAAAAAAAAAAACCACCCACCCACATAAGTGGGCGGGCCCCTCTTCCCTTTTAGCGTTGCTGCTACAACATGCTTATTCCGCGAGCAACCCGTGGGTAGGACCAAACGGGTTATTAGTAATAGTGGTAGTATTAGGTTTTTCGTCCCACTTGTTATATATATAACTTCCTCCACGAACCTCAAAACTCTAGACTTCCAAAACGAAAATTATGGCAGAACATACCCTCTTCGTCTACGAGTTCGTTTCACCAGCGACGGAGTTGTGTGCGTGACGAACGGAGCATCGGAAGTCGGCCCCTCGTCATCCACGGAGCAGTTTTTCCACTCAAGGTACCCTACTTCCCGACGACGTAACTTTTTACTCGTAGCACCGATTTTCGATCCGTAAGATTTTATGGAAAGTATACATGACCCTCTTCGAGATTCCCTAGGTGGATTTCGACATGGCCATCCAACTTGCTCAAAAAATCGAGACGAAGTTGGAGAAAAACCACTTTTCTGGAATATTAAAAACTGTTTCAAAACACCAACTTGTCGGCCACTTTTCTCGCTGTCCATTAAACTTTCATAGAAATTAATTAAAGAAAGTCAAAGAAAATATAACCAAGATTGTAACGCACCCTCTGGATTCACTTTTCATCTAGTGTGTAATAGGTTACACGTTGTTAAAGTTTCACGAAAAATTATAAAATTCTGTTTTCAAAAAGTGGAAAAACACCCGATACGGCGTGCGACCCGACAAACCGGACGACGTGGTCAGGCACTATACGCATTGAAAGATGCGTATGGATGTTGTCGACGTGTGGAAACTGACGGAACCCGATTTCGTTGCATGTGCGCGACGAAATCAGTACGTATCCGTCGGGATACCCCGTATCGATCCTTTGCAAATTAAGTCACAACTTTGTGCACACTCATCATATCGCGATGAAACTTGCGCCATTGGACTCGAAATATTTTTCTGGTCCTGTGAGCCAAGTTTGGTCCAATTTTGAGACCGTTGATCGGGACGCTATTTTGGCGGGCCCACAATCCCACTCAACAGGCGATTTTGTGCACAGCCCTCCGGAATCCAAAATTGGACATACCGTTGGGTTCGTCTCATCAAAACAAATCCATAGACATGTAGTTTGACAACTTTAGAGACCGTAGGTTCTGGCGCATATCTCGGTGCAAAGCGGGTCCAACGGCGGACATCATTTTGACCCAAAATTACGATTTTGTTCCTGTTCCAGAATTTAACTTTGGACAGGCATTTCCTAGGTATATCTTTTATTCCAAACTCGTTCGTGATGTTTGTTGCAGCATCCGGAGTCATCTGCGGGATTTGGCTTTTCTTGCTTCGTTTATTTGTCTGTTCGAACTACTGGATTATTCGCTTTTGCACATAACCTCAGGCAAGACACCTTGCCATTTGCTGTCTATTTACTTTAGCTCATATTCATGCATTTATTCATTAATTATTTTTCTGTAAAATAAACTGTGCTACACCGTCATGATTAGATAGATTTTTACGGTGCAGTTATATTTTTCGTACTTATTATTATTATGAAATTCAAACTTAGAGTTAAGGGACCACCATTTGTGTGTTGCATTCATAGGCCTTGACACATTTTTACCATGGAGTTATGAGTCGCATGTAGAACTCGGACATGCGTGACTGGCTGGCCACCAGTACGTACAAGCCGTGCGATTGGAATAACCGCTAATAGAGGTTGCATGCTTAGTTTGACTTAGCGGTTAATAGAGGATTTATGTTGTGGATACAACATAATAGGCATTGGGTGGAAAGAACAGTTCCTTAATGTATGGGTCATATATGCACTGCCCTGATTGTCGGTTATCTCCAATGGGAGGTACGGTCCTGATAGCCGGTTATCTCCAGTGGGAGGTACGGTCCTGATTGCCGGTTATCTCCAGTGGGAGATACGGTCCTGATTTCTGATATTCCTGATCCGGCCCATGCGTCAAAGGTTTGTTCTTATTGCATTCAGTATAGTACGGTTAGGTACCCTATTGCATGCATCCCTTATTTATTTGAGCAATATTTATTCAGTTTATATGGCATGATATTATGTGTCTTGTTACGTCCTTCTGAGGACCTGGTTATCTCGCCAAGTGTGTGCTATTGTCTTTCGCAGGTGTTCTAGCTCTAGCCGTGTTCATCACTATTTCTTCGAGGATGATTGCACTTGGATCGTCTTCGCTTCGCTCGCCAAAATTATTTCATTTCTCATGTATTTTTCTTACTTGTTGGTAGTGGATTTGTCTCCGCCCAACATATTGTATCAAGACAATTCTTTATCATTATATGATATCTTTTATTTTTGGGTGGATGAGATTAGTTATGGTTCTACTACATTTTACAGCTTATGTATCCATTTGATGTTTCCATATATTGGAGTATACTACGTATGAATACAGCTGTCATGTCGATGTACCTAGTCCTACGTATTTTGGGACTGGGGCGTTACAAGTGTACGGCTAGGATTAGAGTTAGAATTTTAGCCTAACTCTATAAATACTCTCTTTGTGTCTTTATTGATGATTTACTTATAAATTAAGAGACGAAGAGAGTAGAAAGGCTACTGCCATTGGAGGCCAAGGAGTTCTGCGAGTTCAGTCAGGAGGTGACAGCGAGTGTTCCAAAAGTTCTTCGAACTTGCTGGCTCTTGAGAGCAGATCGTAGTAGGGCGAATCTTGTTTTGAACAACGGTGATCTTCATCACCCCAGTAGAGTTGCGTCTTCTTCTTCCTCCGTCTTCGAGACAGAGACTTCAGGATCTTCTTGAGAAGCAATTCTCAAAGTTCCTCATATACAGAGTGTGTGACCGGAATTCGTTCTTGAGAATCACTCTATCCACTCACGTTCTTCCATCGAAGATGTGTTTCGGGAATAAAAATCTCAAAGCAAGATTCAGATATGATGGAAAACAACCATACAAACCTTCTCGACACAAGTTTTAACAAACTTAAGAAGTTTGTCAGGGAGTATTACAACGTCTAGAAGAGAAAGGTCAGCCTTAATCTTCAACTCGTTAGTGTCGACTACGTGTTAACAGATCCTGGGCCTTTGATTCTAGAAGGTGAAAATACTCGATGGGTTGCTGAAGCCACGGGAATATAATTATGTAAGTGTATAGAATCTTTAGGTCAAAATGACTAATGTGAAAGGGGTCAGTGTTTGTGTTATGAAGGAGGCATGTGCTTGCTTGGATGGAACACAAACGTTATAGGTGTGATGCACCTTGCATGGATCATGAGTATTTAGTTTAGTTAATGGAAAGGGTCGACATTGCATGGTTAAAATTAAAATGGGGCAAAAATAGACATCTATGGTTTGTTCTAAAGGAAAAATATGTCATACATGTGGTGTATTTAAAATAGGACACAAGAAGGGGCGTTTATATGGGACATGTATGTCAGATGTGTTGCTTGACTGGTCTAGTTCAAGAGGTGAAATTCGTTGGAAGAAAACGTTTGTGTTGTGCTTCAATTATCAAAGTTATGATAGATGGTATCGATTTGATACATATAGAAGTGAAAGTTATGAACCACTGACTTATTAGCTAGATTGGAGCCATTTCATCCAAATCACTTGCTAATTTGAAGAAATTCTTTGTTTCTTGGAGAGGCTTGTAATCTATGCACTATGTGTAGGTCCTAAAAAATCAAGTTGCACCCATCAACAAAGTCATGAAAATCAAGAAATACATCTTTCAAATGAATTGCGCAGAAGTCAGATTGCGCAGACTGGACTGCGCACATTCTCAAGTGCGCAAGCTGACGTGGCCATGTCATCATTACCTGACACAATCAAATCTTCTGACAACTGACAGCACAAAGAACGAGGAGACTGTTCGTTTATTGCACCGCACAGCGCTCGAGGACAGCTGTACATGCAGCGCAATCTGTCTGCAGTGCGGTCCATCTCAGCGCCGTCCATCCTAGCGCAATCCGAAGTCAGCGCAATTCATGTGGCGCACTTCATCATGACAACTGACAAATATACACGTGGCATTCATGCCATCAATTGCTCACTACGTGGCAACCGTCTGTATACGATCATGCTCATTTCATTCAAATGATGCCATGTGTCCAAGACAGTTGGCCCACGATCAAACAACTGCCTGCACAGTCTAATGCTGCGCAATCCAGTGCATGCGCAATCCAACTTGCGCCATTCAGAATAACTAAAAGTTAGTTATTTCCAGAACTCTATAAATAGAGTTTCAAGTCTTCATTCCAAGAGACCAGACATAAAAAGTTCAGAAATATCAGAGAGTTCAGGAGTTCTTGCCTAAGTGCTGATGCATTCTTCCGAGGCTATCGCCTTCAAATTCAGAGGCTATCGTCTTCAAAGTTCACATCGTCCAAGGGATAAAGCAATCGTCTTCTAGATTGGATTCCTATAGTTGTACTTTCCCAAAATTCTTGTAATCTTCTTTTACAAAGTTTGTTGAAATAAAGATCAACTTTTGTTTTTGCAAACAAAATGGCGACTCTGCTGGGGACGACTTTCTCCTCCGACGAGGAAGTGACAACTCAATGTGATGTTGCGTCTATCGGAAAGACGCAGAAGACGCTGGTTGTGAAGGTCAACCAGACGGCCTACGAAGCCATGATCAACTCCAGGACCACTCCTCGCACTGCGACAACTTCTGCCACAAGCAAAGTGTGCCCAGTGTGGATCCCAAAGACTGCTGCACAGTCTATTGATTCTGTCACCAAGACTGCTGCGCAGTCTAATGTCTCTGCTGCTAAGACTATTGCACCGTCTGTTGTTTTTGTTGTTGCACAATCTGTCTCTACTACTCCTGCGCAATATGCTGTTGCCAATGCACAAACTACATCATATGCTGCTCTGTCAAAGTGCAAGACTCCTGTTCCTCTGGCGCAGTTGGCTGCCACTCTGCCTGCGCAGTCCACTACTCCAGCAACCAGAGTGCAACTCAAGCACTCTGGCAACAAGCCTCCTACTGCGCAAACCTCTGTGACTAAGGCCAGAAGACATTCTGCCAGAGCTCCTCCTGCGCAATCTGCCAGTGCGCCATCAACCCATGCGCAAACTGTGTCTGCACAATCCAAGAGAGACAGCCCTTTGGCTAATCTCTCCTCTTCTCACAACAAGGGGAAAAGCTCTGTTCCTCTCCAACACTTCGTTGCTCCTGCACAATCCACTGGGGTTAGTCTTTTGGCTATTCCTCCTCCTCTCCAGAGCAAAGGAAAAGGCCCTTTGGTATTTTCTTAAACTTTCTCGTCCCATGACTCGGAAGACAACAGAGGGAAACGCTCTTTAGCTAACCCTTCTTTCCAAAATAAAGGAAAAGGCCCTTTGGTATTTTTTCAGTCTTCCTCGGTTTTTGCCGTAGAAGATCAAACTAAAAATGCTCCAGCACCAGTCAGTACAAGAACCCTTTCTCATAAGGATTCTTCTTCTCTCCTTGCCAAAGGGAAGTGTACTGATCAGAGAGGTATTCTGTCTACTCCGGTAGCAGAGTTCCAAGATCTTCCAACTCTTCAGATCTCCCGTTCAAGACAGGGAAAATTGTTGGTGTCTCAGAAAGAAACCCCTGGGGGTGAGTTTGCTGATTTAAGAACATATCTCAATCGACCAACTTCGGTAAAATACAAACAGCCAATGCCGAAGACGAACCAACATCAGAAGCAAACCTCCAGGATCAAGAATCCGGACACCTATGCTAATGAAATGAGTACTTCCCTGTACACTCAAGGGACAAAACATTTGAAGAATCGGAACCATGTTCCGAATATTGTCAAAGAATATGTCCCTCGAACTTCTGCTCGTTCCGTTGCTGTTTTCGATCTCCGAGAACACCTCAAGCAAAAACGGGATACTATCTCAACATCCCCAGTGCAACCACTTGGACACCATTACAATCACAAAGTGGTCATCAAGTGTTGTTGTCAGACAACAAGAAGATCTGTCTTCGATCGTCTGAACTTTTCTAACTCTGAACCTATGTCGGAAGATGAAGATGAGGTTTTGTACGCCTCCGTCAACATGACTTCCAGAGACACTGGGGGTAGGAAGTGCTCCAAGCACGGGAAACCTCGCAGGCCAAGCCAACGGTATTTGGATCTACTACAAGAATCTTCTGAAGGAGTATTCCGACATACCCGATCCCGAAGCCGAGACACAATCGGTCAAAGGAATCGTCAAAATCCTTCCGGTCATCTTCCTCTTTCCCACTCAAGAGATGATTATTTCTCCGACTACGATGTATACAGTGAAAGCTCCGAACAGACAGTATCCTCCACTGTACCCAGAGAAGTGACAGCTTATGTTGTCAATGAAGATCTTGATGCTTCTAGTTCGGCCAGTCAAGAACAACGAATAGCTGCATTAGAAGACAAGCTGAAGACCATGGCCGAGATGGTCGCAAGTATGCATTCCATCATTGTGGCCCAGCATACAGTACCACCGACCGTACCTCCTACAAATCCTGAAATCATAGCATCGTCGATACCCATCAATGCAGGACTGGGGGTAGCATCTACTCAAGTACCTCCTGTACAAGTCTAACCTACACCCAGTCAATCAGGTGCTGGGGGTAGTGCTTATTACGCTGTTCCTCTCCCTAATACTGTGATTTAGCCTGCTCCTTCTACATCAGTAGAAGATGCCAATGAAGCGATCAAGCTCCTGCACACTCAGTTCGAAGCTTTCAAGGAGAAGGACAACTTGCTTTGGTTGGAGATTAAGCAACCTTACCCAGTTGAATGGAAGGAAGTCCCATTTCCTCCAAAGTACAAAATTCCAACCATCTTGCTGTTTGATGGCAGCACTTCTTCCAGTCAGTTCATTAACCATTTTGAGGTTATGACTGTCCAACTTCAACCAAATGATGCTCTTCTTACCAGAGTATTCGTCGGCTGTTTAGCCGGCGTAGCATACGATTGGTACAGAAGCTTGCCCGATAGTTGTTTCACCTCCTTCTCTGGCTTAAAGCAAATCTTCTTAGAACGATTCTATGAGGGGATCAATGACATGACTATGTCAGCCCTCAATAAAATCAAACAAAGACACAATGAAACTGCTGAGAGTTTCATTGAAAGATTCCGCCGAGAAGCTTTGAAAATGCCTCCTGGAACTCCGGCTGCTGTCACCATAGACATCTGCAAGGTAAATCTATTGCCTATCATTAGCATGTGGACAGGCTCTACTCAGTTCCAAGACTGGCCATCTTTCATCGTCAACGCTAAAGCAGCTGAAGTTAGCGCTGACAAATTCAAGCAGCTAGGGGTACAAATGTCTAACCCCGACCGGGATGAACACCAGACATCCGGTAGCGGCAATCGCCAGAACAACCGCAAGGGAAAAGAAACTTTGAATATCAATTTGAACAAGAACAAAGAATCTCTGACGGTCAATGTAGCTCCTCCTACGTCAACTTCTACCCCTTCAGCACCTCCACCAAGAGAACCTCGTCCGAAAGTGGAGTACTCTTTTGATGAAAATGACACAGTGAGCATCTTTGATTGTTTAATCAAAAGCAATAAGCTCCAGCTCCCAGATCCTAAGAAGCCCGATGAAGTCGGTAAGACTGACCATCCCAAGTACTGTGTCTATCACAGGTTCATCGGACATCCTACTCGAGCATATTATGTGCTCAAAGGTAAAATTTAGGAGCTGGTCAACGCCGGTGTTGTCACTCTGCAGCAAGACGAGAAGATTGTTACCACAAACATGGTCTCAGTCCAATTTGGTGACTTTTCGCCCCAGATGGTACAACACGTGTGACGACCCGCACCCACTGTGAGGGTACGAGAACGTAACAGCACCCAGCCTACACCGCAGTGTCGGCGGTAGAACGCTGTTCTAGGTCATGAACTATAACTAACATAATATGAATACTCTCCATAAGGAGGCCAACACAGAGGTACAACTCAATCACAATCTAAGGTAGAATGTAGCATGATGGAAATAGATAAGAAATCCTCAACTGAGGTACAGTAGAAAGAAATAACAAAGTCTCAACATCTCTAAAATATACAACTCTGAAAGTAAGACAACAGCTAAACATGAAGAGAAAGGACAGTCTACACTATACAAGGTATCATTCTGAGCAGCTGCCTGAACCTCCCCAGGGGTCCAGCTTGCGAGTGTCATCTAGGCAAGCTCCAAGTAAGGGATGCAGGGTTCCTCATCATCGTCTGTAAAATTTTTATCAGGTCCAGTCAGGACGGGAGCGAGCACAGTACATCTCAACAGTTCATAGCAGGTTAGAAAATATAATCATACAGTAAAGTAAGATATAGATACTGAAGGAAATGCAGTATATAAACAGAGAGAGAACTGTCATAGAAATATCTACTATAAGTAGAGAGCTACCAGTAACTAGTGATTCAGAGTACAAAGTCGACATGTGAATGGCTTAATTTGTACATGGCTATACTAAAGAGGCGTACATGGTTATTCTACTTTGGAATTGTTCACATGGCTATTTATACTCCCCCGTACCCCCAACTAATACACAAGAATCCAACCAGGTTATGTTATGATTCTATGTAACAGCCTCCGAAGGGTGGTAAGCCCCCAAAGGGTGATATGCCCCCAAAGGGTGATAAGCCCCCAAAGGATGGTACATAGTAGTCCCATAAATGGGGATTCTGATAGACCCAATAAATGGAATAAGGATTCAGAGAAGACTCTGTGATCATATGGGTATATGTCACAAGTGATCAAAGAACCAAAGAAGCATATGATACGCCATGTAAGTGAAACGCACAGAACATAGAGTACCCGATGCTCCCTGAAGGGATAACATCTCAAGAAGGGATCCATATAGTACTAATCCGTGTGACCAACGTGACAGTATCAAGTAAAGTAATTTAATGCAGGAAATAATTCTAAGCAGGATATAAAATAATCAGAGAATGTACTCGCCTCGTATCTGAATGTCTGAAGTAAATGTACTGTCTGAGATGAGATACTTGACTCCTAGTTAGAGCAACACAAGTCAAGATGTATACAGGGGATGATAATAGTAATCTACAATGCATCTGCATGTTGTCTAGGTCAAACTAGACTAAAGTCAATACTTGGTCAACTCTAGTCAACCACACTAGTCAAACTAGGTCAACCTAACCCAGACAAGTCTTACTAAGCCTAACCAAGGCTAGGCTAACAACCAAGCATACTCACAAGTCACAGAGAACACACATACCAATCCAAGGCTATACAAGCCACACAACCACACATCAAGGGCACATCATATTGAGCTATAATCAACATTGTATAATGAGAGAGAGGGTTGCATGGCATGGTGGTTTACATATGAAATCTGAATTTAACTAGCATTTCAATTTAAGGGTTATGGGTTGCATTATAAACAGACATTCAATTAGGCACTCTATATTAGGCTTACAATACTAGGCTATATACATTACACTCACATTACATAGGAAATACTATATTGATTTCAATTTACCCTTCCACTTTACTCTATCATTTACACATTCACATTGGTTTAGACATTTAGATATATACATATAGACATGCATACACACATTAGCTATATGTATTGTATGTACATAGAGAGGGGGTGACATCTCAATGCAATGTGAGTGGGTGTATGTGTGTAAGGGAAATGAGTGTAGGCTAGTGTGTTCATGCACAAAACTTGTGTGTGTATGGGGTTAACAGTGTGTCATTTCCATATATGTGTGTGTGATGTTAGGTTATTACAATTTCAGTTAATATATCAACTATAGCTAGCAACAGTTCTCAGATTTTTGTGTGTAATGTCCTAGTGTAGCAGGAATTTCATATGTGTGTGTGTGTGTGCTACACATGAGAGTGTGTGCATATGTGATAGGCTAGAGAACAGTGAACCATGGAAAACAGTGTATACATATAATATGAAGCAGGAAAGGGAATTCAGTAAGCTAACAAGGTAATATGGCATGGCAACTTGTGTGTGTGTGTGTGTTCAGTTAAAAGGTGTGTGACAATGAAGCATTGGTGTAGCAGGAAAAATTTGTGAAAAGGAAATCTGGAATAGTGTATACATTAGGGTGTGTGTGTGATTATTCTCTTGAAATCCAGTGAGCACACCAAGCTGGAAATCAGTGAACCAATCAACCCAATGAAATCTGGAAAAGGGAAATCAGTGTATACAAAGCAGTGGGGTGTACATGTGTGTTAGGCTTGAGAGTGACAGTCCAATAGGAAAGAACAGGGAATCAGTGTATACATTCAAATCAGTTAGAAGAAAGAAAAGGAAACAATCTCAGTTTTAGTTCCATATTTACATATAAAGTAAAGTGAGCTATCCCATAAACTGGTGTAACTAACCACATAAAATGAACTATGTTATTTGAAATCTGCCATTAAGTCAACATCCCATATGCATACAGCTCATGCATTGTCTAATACTAAAATTAACTAACATTTCGAATTAAGGGATTGAAGGTTAACATTACATTCATAGACATTCCACTATATTGAAAATTGAAATTGGCTTGGCAATAGGAAAAGGAAGGTATATATGCTTACATATATTACATTAATTGCATTCCTACATGCTTGCATTCAACTATATATATACATTAATGTAAAGAGGATATATATCATATATATATATATATATCATTTCATTCATCTAACATATCATGCATTACATACTCTATATTCATTTAATATCCATACTACATAGGCTCATAGGTTACACAAAATGCATATATCGTATAGTCACTCTTTTACTTAAAATCAATACTGTACCAATTAGGCATTCACTAAATTCTAGGATTAAAGTATGTTGTAGTACTTCATGTTAGCTTTCCGAAACTTCAAACGGATCGCATTTTCGTGTCCGAAAGCTCCCGGAATCGCGAAAATACTGAAACGCGTTTGTCTTTCGTACAGCTGACACTCAAATAATTCTACAGAAAGTTACAGAAAAAATTTGGCTTATTAAAATATATATTTGGAAAGCTAACTTCGATACGGTTCTTTTAAAAAAAAGAGAGATAAATCGGAGTTTTAAGCTAAAAGTTATGACATTTCTAAGTTGCTATTGCTACTAAAAACATGGATAAAAATTATGACGAATTTGGGTAGTTTGAGACAAAAGAACACAAGTATATAACTTAATATATCAAGAACTCACTCTCTACACTAATATATATATATATATATATATATATATATATATATATATATATATATATATATATATATATATGAGACACTATAGAATACATCTCCAATACAAAAATATGAGATTAAACATGTAATAATTCATTCATACATAACAACAACACATAGTGTGTCCAAATTTGGGGTTTTCCCATATGGACACAACCACAACACAAAGGACACTCCTATGACCTCCAAATGGACACGAAATGGACACAAATGGAGATACAACCATGGGGGTCATTCCTATGGGTTCAAAATAGACCTATATGCATGAGGAAATGAAAAGGAGAAGGGATTTATACCTCCCGGTAGATCGAATCGAAGAAAAGCCTTCCCGGAGCGACACCGACACGTAGAGATTCCAAAAGGACACGAACAAGCTCCGAATCCTCCCAAACTTGGGTAGCTTCCTCCTTGGCTAGAATGGAGAAGGAAAGAAGAAGATTTGGTGGCGAAATGGAAGGATTTGGTGGAGAAATTGCTAGGGATTGCACTCTAGAAATTTAGGGAAGAACAAGAGAGAGTGTGGATGAGAATAATGAAATGAACTTGAGCCTATCCTCTTCCAAAGTGGCTGGCCATATGGGGCTATTTGTCCTATTATGGTAAGGTCCAAAATGCTCCCACTAACCTATTCTATTAGTATTAGGAAAGGGCTAATTGGTTGGGGCTAAATTAGTCATTCTAAAGTCTCTAATCACACTAACCTTATCCATAATAATTAGTCTAACCTCTAACTAAAATATTTCTATCCTGTGGGCCATGGCTAACTAATGTGTGGGTCCACTAAAGTCAACACTACCCCCGGGTCCCCGTTTCAAGTCGGATTGAGCTGTAATTCGAACCCGACTCAAATAACCCCAAAACAATATCATAAATAATAAAATAAATTTCAATAATATTTCAAAAATACAAAATAACAAAAATACCCCTGTTCCTGAAAACTGGGGGTGACAAATTCCTCAAAATTAAAATCAAACAATAGTAAAATGTCAAAATTACAAGTCATAATTTTAAATAGTTTAAAAATGATTAAAAATCACCAAAAATCATAATATGAAATAATTATCAATAAATAATAATTATAATTACAAAATTTCAAAATTACCCTCATCTGGAAAACTGGATGTTACAATCCTACCCACCTTATAAAAATTTCGTCCTCGAAATTAAGATGATCGCACCCCCTTCTAGGTCAAACATAGTCAAGGGTCAATCACTAGTCAATTTCTCAACATCCAAGTACATGGTCATCAACTGGTCAACTTCTTAGGGTTTTACCTATGCTAGCTATTTAGGTGTTGGCAACTAGAATTTAGCAAAAGAGAAACTCTATAATAGACTAGCTCTTAACTTCTCAATCCTATCAAGTCACCTATAACTAAATACCTACAAGCTAAGCACATGAATACCAAATACCACATATATATATATATATATATATATATATATATATATATATATATATATATATATGCTCAAGAACAACAACCCATCACATATATCCTAAGTATATCATCTATATATATACATGACTGATCAACCAAGTGTTAAGGCAGATTAAACTTATAAGGGTCTGAAACAATGCTTAAAATTAGGCTAAGGATGAATGGTCTGAATCAAGGGGACATGGTATCTAGTGAAGGGTCTGCACACTGCCTATAAAGGTGATCAACACAAAGGAACTCAACACGAAGGGAACTTAACTAAAATAGAAAACTAAACCAAGTATAGGCTAAACAACATGCTTATAACCCTATACAAAAATGGCCTATAGATACCAACTAACCTATATCCCATATGCCAATATCATCTGCAATCTATCTATGCAAATAGACCTCTCGGTCTTAGGTGAAACTACAACTATACTCAAAGGCAGGCTCTAGTCATGGGTGCCTCACTGAAAAAGGTAAAGAAAAGTAGTAATAATCATCAAGGATGTAAGGCATACTAACATCCTATGTGTAACTGGTTGGTATTATAGATAACAGGAGAATTATCTGCAATGGGTTACTATTCTAACACCAATGCTAACTATCACCTCTAGGGTACAAATACTCTACAAGTCATCATACCATTATACTATGAAGGAACTACCTATGAATAAGCTCAACAAAACTAAATATCCCTACTCCTAAGTCATTAATAACAATCAAAAGGGTATGATGTTTAAACCTTCTCAAGATACAATCTGTTAATCATATGCGTCTGTCCAAAATTATGTTGTCCAGAGTCTTCATCATGCTAGTGAGCAAGGCTACGATAATCACAGAGTCCTTGACTAAGGTACGTACCTCTAGGTTCATGGTATTTAAAATTTTCGCACTGCCGCATGCGACGGCGAAAACCTTAAATTCCCATACCCGAGAATACATCCAAAATCTGACTACATGTCCTCACTATGCCAACTAACACGACTATCGAGGATTCTAGATCCTATGATTTAGGCGACCTAGCCCATATGATTTTCTCAGAAGAAAAAACAAACACAACAAAAGAGTAACATGACAAAATTAATCAATCAACAAGGAACAGATGGAATCGGATTTCAAAGTAATTATAAAAGACAATTGCGGGAATGGAATTGAGAAGAACGGAACTTGCAGCAAGATCTCCAACGGTCTGTGCATCCTCGACTGTCCTGACGATAGCTCGCCCTGCTGGTTTCCTCCAGCCTGATGTTGATACTGCACAAATCTCTGCTGCTGATGCTGCATGAATCACTGCTGCTGAGAGAAATCAGAAATGAAGGGAAAAGTCTCTGTACAGACGGAGGTGCACCTCCAATATAGCAGAAATGCCAACCTGAGTTGACACAACAGAAGCTACGATCTCGAGGCCCTGATGAACAGGACGAGAGGTGGCCAGCCTCTCGATAGTATCCTCCGAACCGAAGCGATGAGATCGTGTCTTCATAACCATCATGAAGACAGATCAAAACAAGAAGCAATTTCTGAGAATGAAGCAAAAATTCAAAGGAGAACAATTTATATTCAAGGGAAGTCAATAAGCAACAATTTTAGACAAAAGGAATCGGATTAAGAGTTTTTCCTAATGTGATTGAGTACCTCCAAAAATATCCTAATCCTACTGCAGGCTGTAGTGATACTCTAGTTCGAATACCACTACATAAACTCGACCTGCATGGGCCACCACTAAAAACGTGTCACGACCCGTACCCACTGTGAGGGTACGAGAACGTAACAGTACCCAGCCTACGCCGCAGTGTCGGCGGTAGAACGCTGTTCTAGGTCATGGACTATAACTAACATAATATGAATACTCTCCATAAGGAGGCCAACACAGAGGTACAACTCAATCACAATCTAAGGTAGAATGTAGCATGATGGAAATAGATAAGAAATTCTTAACTGAGGTACAGCAGAAAGAAATAACAAAGTCTCAACATCTCTAAAATATACAACTCTAAAAGTAAGACAACAGCTAAACATGAAGAGAAATGACAGTCTAAGCTATCTATACTATACAAGGTATCATCCTGAGCAGCTGCCTGAACCTCCCCAGGGGTCCAGGTTGCGAGTGTCATCTAGGCAAGCTCCAAGTAATGGGTGCAGGGTTCCTCATCATCGTCTGTAAAATTTTCAACAGGTCCAGTCAGGACGGGAGCGAGCACAGTACATCTCAACAGTTTATAGCAGGTTAGAAAATATAATCATGCAGTAAAGTAAGATATAGATACTGAAGGAAATGCAGTATGTAAACAGAGAGAGAACTGCAATAGAAATACCTACTATAAGTAGAGAGCTACCAGTGACTAGTGATTCAGAGTACAAAGTCGACATGTGAACGGCTTGATTTGTACATGGCTATACTAAAGAGGCATACATGGCTATTCTACTTTAGAATTGTTCACATGGCTATTTATACTCCCCCGTACACCCAACTAATACACAAGGATCCAACCAGGTTATGTTATGATTCTATGTAACAGCCCCCGAAGGGTGGTAAGCCCCCAAAGGGTGATATGCCCCCAAAGGGTGATAAGCCCCCAAAGGGTGATATGCCCCCAAAGGGTGATAAGCTCCCGAAGGGTGGTACATAGTAGTCCCATAAATGGGGATTCTGATAGACCCAATAAATGGAATAAGGATTCAGAGAAGACTCTGTGATCATATGGGTATATGTCAGAAGTGATCAAAGAACCAAAGAAGCATATGATACGCCATGTAAGTGAAACGCACAGAACATAGAGTATCCAATGCTCCCTGAAGGGATAACATCTCAAGAAGGGATCCATATAGTACTAATCCGTGTGACCAACGTGACAGTATCAAGTAAAGTAATTTAATGCAGGAAATAATTCTAAGCAGGATATGAAATGATCAGAGAATGTACTCGCCTCGTATCTGAATGTCTGAAGTAAATGTACAGTCCGAGATGAGATACCTGACTCCTAGTTAGAGCAACACAAGTCAAGATGTATACAGGGGATGATAATAGTAATCTACAATGCATCTGTATGCTGTCTAGGTCAAACTAGACTAAAGTCAACACTTGGTCAACTCTAGTCAACTACACTAGTCAAACTAGGTCAACCTAACCCAGACAAGTCTTACTAAGCCTAACCAAGGCTAGGCTAACAACCAAGCATACTCACAAGTCACAGAGAACACACATACCAATCCAAGGCTATACAAGCCACACAACCACACATCAAGGGCACATCATATTGAGCTATAATCAACATTGTATAATGAGAGAGAGGGTTGCATGGCATGGTGGTTTACATATGAAATCTGAATTTAACTAGCATTTCAATTTAAGGGTTATGGGTTGCATTATAAACAGACATTCAATTAGGCACTCTATATTAGGCTTACAATACTAGGCTATATACATTACACTCACATTACAGAGGAAATACTATATTGATTTCAATTTACCCTTCCACTTTACTCTATCATTTACACATTCACATTGGTTTAGACATTTAGATATATACAAATAGACATGCATACACACATTAGCTATATGTATTGTATGTACATAGAGAGGGGGTGACATCTCAATGTAATGTGAGTGGGTGTATGTGTGTAAGGGAAATGAGTGTAGGCTAGTGTGTTCATGCACAAAACTTATGTGTGTATGGGGTTAACAGTGTGTCATTTCCATATATGTGTGTGTGATGTTAGGTTATTACAATTTCAGTTAACATATCAACTATAGCTAGCAACAGTTCTCAGATTTTTGTGTGTAATGTCCTAGTGTAGCCGGAATTTCATATGTGTGTGTGTGTGTGCTACACATGAGAGTCTGTGCATATGTGATAGGCTAGAGAACAGTGAACCATGGAAAACAGTGTATACATATAATGTGAAGCAGGAAAGGGAATTCAGTAAGCTAACAAGGTAATGTGGCATGGCAACTTTTGTGTGTGTGTGTTCAGTTAAAAGGTGTGTGACAATGAAGCATTGGTGTAGCAGAAAAAATTTGTGAAAAGGAAATCTGGAATAGTGTATACATTAGGGTGTGTGTGTGATCATTCTCTTGAAATCCAGTGAGCATACCAAGCTGGAAATCAGTAAACCAATCACCCCAATGAAATCTGGAAAAGGGAAATCAGTGTATACAAAGCAGTGGGGTGTACATGTGTGTTAGGCTAGAGAGTGACAGTCCAATAGAAAAGAACAGGGAATCAGTGTATACATTCAAATCAGTTAGAAGAAAGAAAAGGAAACAATCTCAGTTTTAGTTCCACATTTACATATAAACTAAAGTGAGCTATCCCATAAACTGGTGTAACTAACCACATAAAATAAACCATGTTATTTGAAATCTGTCATTAAGCCAACATCCCATATGCATACAGCTCATGCATTGTCTAATACTGAAATTAACTAACATTTCGAATTAAGGGGTTGAAGGTTAACATTACATTCATAGACATTCCACTATATTGAAAACTGAAATTGGCTTGACAATAGGAAAAGGAAGGTATATATGCTTACATATATTACATTAATTGCATTCCTACATGCTTGCATTCAACTATATATATACATTAATGTAAAGAGGATATATATCATATATATATATATATCATTTCATTCATCTAACATATCATGCATTACATACTCTATATTCATTTAATATCCATACGACATAGGCTCATAGGTTACACAAAATGCATATATCGTATAGTCACTCTTTTACTTAAAACCAATACTGTACCAATTGGACATTCACTAAATTCTAGGATTAAAGTATGTTGTATTACTTCATGTTAGCTTTCCGAAACTTCAAACGGATCGCATTTTCGTGTCCGGAAGCTCCCGGAATCGCAAAAATATCGAAACGCGTTCGTCTTTCGTACAACTGACACTCAAATAATTCTACAGAAAGTTACAGAAAGAATTTGGCTTATTAAAATATATATTTGAAAATCTAACTTTGATACGGTTCTTTTAAAAAAAACAAGAGATAAATCGAAGTTTTAAGCTAAAAGTTATGACATTTCTAAGTTGCTATTGCTACTAAAAATGTGGATAAAAATTATGACGAATTTGGGTAGTTTGAGACAAAAGAACACAAGTATATAACATAATATATCAAGAACTCACTCTCTACACTAATATATATATATATGAGAACACATCTCCAATACAAAAATATGAGATTAAACATGTAATAATTCATTCATACATAACAACAACACATAGTGTGTCCAAATTTGGGGTTTTCCTACATGGACACAACCACAACACAAAGGACACTCCTATGACCTCCAAATGGACACGAAATTGACATAATTGGAGATACAACCATAGGGGTCATTCCTATGTGTTCAAAATAGACCTATATGCATGAGGAAATAAAAAGAAGAAGGAATTTATACCTCCCGGTAGATCGAATCGAAGAAAAGCCTTCCCGGAGCGACACCGACACGTAGAGATTCCAAAAGGACACGAACAAGCTCCGAATCCTCCCAAACTTGGGTAGCTTCCTCCTTGGCTAGAATGGAGAAGGAAAGAAGAAGATTTGGTGGCAAAATGGAAGGATTTGGTAGAGAAATTGCTAGGGATTGCTCTCTAGAAATTTGAGGAAGAACAAGAGAGAGAGTGTGGATGAGAATAATAAAATGAACTTGAGCCTATCCTCTCCCAAAGTGGCTGGCCATATGGGGCTATTTGTCCTATTATGGTAAGGTCCAAAATGCCCCCACTAACCTATTCTATTAGTATTAGGAAAGGACTAATTGGTTGGGGCTAAATTAGTCATTCTAAAGTCTCTAATCACACTAATCTTATCCATAATAATTAGTCTAACCTCTAACTAAAATATTTCTATCATGTGGGCCATGACTAACTAATGTGTGGGTCCACTAAAGTCAACACTACCCCCGGGTCCACGTTTCAAGTCGGATTGAGCTGAAATTTGAACCCGACTCAAATAACCCCAAAAAATATCATAAATAATAAAATAAATTTCAAAAATATTTCAAAAATACAAAATGACAAAAATACCCATGTTCCTGAAAACTGGGGGTGACAAATTCCTCGAAATTAAAACCAAACAATGGTAAAATATCAAAATCACAAGTCATAATTTTAAATAGTTTAAAAATGATTAAAAATCACAAAAAATCATAATATGAAATAATTATCAATAAATAATAATTATAATTACAAAATTTCAAAATTACCCTCATCTGGAAAATTGGGTGTTACAGCACGGTGTCATTCCTATCCCTAAAGTTACTCTCGAGATCGAGAATCTCCCTCCTCCACGAAGTCTCGTCCCCTTGTCTCTCGACAATGGCGAGATTATGTGGATTCATCCGGATCTTGCTTCAGAGTTCGAAGTTCCCTCTTCCTCCAAGAAGAAAGACCGCTCTAAGGGCAAAATAAAGATTTGCAATATGGTGTCTTTTGATCCCATAGTTGATGAAGAAATCCTGCTGGGCACCAGATCAGGAAAAGCCTATCTAAAGAATTACCCTGAAGCCCAAGAGAATCCTGCTTCTTCCTCTAAGCCTGCTCCAGTACAACCTGCTTCTACTGAGGATATTCCTGATGTATCCTCACCGGTTGTAGAACCCACTCCTCCCAAGCCGACGATAGCTGACAAAGGCAAACAACAAGTCCGCTTCGACAAACCATTGAAGAAGTCATCTCCTTCCGGACTTGAAAAGCCTTACAATTTTGATATCTTGGCTCAACTAGCCAATACACCAGCCCGGCTGTCAATCTTCGAGCTCTTGCGCCTCTCCAAAGAGTCTCGGAAAACTCTGAGTGAGGCTCTCATGCAAGCTGAAACCTATTTAGCCCTTCTGAAGAAGCCGAAAGCAGAGCCAGTCTCTTGCCTTCATTGTCAAAGTGTGTTAGAGTTAATTCCAAACATAACTTTCATACAGGATGACATGCTGATGGAAGACAACAGGCACGATCGTCCTCTCTACTATACATGATACGTTGACTCGATGAAAGTCGATCGTATTTTGATAGATCCAGGGTCTGCTCTCAGTATCATACCGAAGACAATGTTGGATGTGCTGAAGATCCCAGTGCATAGTCTTTCTAGTACAATCACCACCATTCTTGGGTTCAACCAGGGAAGGAGTGAACCTCTGGGCAAGATTCGCTTAATACTCCAAATAGGCAATCTTCGCACAAAAGTGACCTTCTACATCATTGATAATCATGGTTGTTCCTACAATGCTTTGCTGGGAAGACCATTTCTGCACGAGCATAACATTGTCCCTTCGACTCTCCATCAATGTTTCAAATATGTCGAT
Organism: Iris pallida; assembly: GCA_029216955.1. Lineage (NCBI taxonomy): Eukaryota > Viridiplantae > Streptophyta > Magnoliopsida > Asparagales > Iridaceae > Iris > Iris pallida. The sequence continues at coordinate 10,883,495 of JANAVB010024997.1, read as the reverse complement.
GACAATGGAGAGGTACAAAAGGAGGTTGTTGATCTCTATCCTTTCAAAGGCGTCGAAGCATACTGCAATGATGCTCGTATGTACAAGGATGAATTCATGAAGGTTGTCCTGTCCTTCGACACTGAAGAAGGGCAAGAAACAGTGCCTAATAACACCCTTATCATACCTGTCAAAGGGCGTGTTTCTCGTCCACAATCTTCCAAGCCACTGGCTATTCACTTGCCAGTTCAGAAGCAATCTACTAATGATGATCAAGATCAAAGGGAGCTCACCTCTTCTGAGCCGCTTGTTATTGACCTCCGTCGTAACAAGAAAAAAAGGCAGCTCACCTCTTTTGAGCCACTTGTTATTGATTTATCTCATAACAAGGACAAAAAGGAGCTCACCTCTTCTGAGCCGCTTGTTATTGACCTTCGTCGTAACAAAGCCAATCCTCCTCTACGTTCTTCTTCTCCCCCTATTGTAATCAATCTGACCAAGCCTGCCAAGGCTAAAGGTCCTGCTGTAAATACAAATGTACAAATTAATGAAAAAGCATCTACTTTCCAGTATACTGATGTCGTTTATCATGCTAAATGCTATTTGGATATGTTAGATAGCTATCAGTCATTTACAATGGGAGTCGTGCAATCTCTTCAAACAGAAGTCTCACTCGAACTGCCAAAAGATTCATATCGTATTGTTCCCGCTCGTAAGAAAGGCGAGAGTCCAATACTTTTTAGTAAAGGACCGGAACAACAATTCAGCTATACGGATGATAGCAAAATTAACGACATGGGGCATCTTCAACTCCGTCGTTACAATCAACAATCAAAAGTCATCATCCGAAAAATGGGTTACGACTTCAAGAGTGGCCTCAACTATGGTAAAGGAAGAAAAACTCCTATCCGTACGGCTGTGCCAAAAGGGAAGTCAGAAATGTACTACAGCAGGACCAAAAGAGGTCTAGGATATGCTTCACCTCCAGTATTATCCCCAGTAGTTTTTGAATCCGATAGTGAGGAGCGTTCTAATTCTTCTGATTCCAGATTATGGAATTCTGACACTAGCATCGGTCAAGTCCATCGGTTGACTGTGTCTTCTAACATGGTCTCCGTCCAACTTTCAGAAGGTTATGATGAGGATATTGAAGAAGATCTCGAAACAGATCCTTGGGCTCAACGAATGGATACCCAATAGGAACTCCGATTCGAACAAAGGGAACCTCATACTGAAGATCAATTAGTTCAAATTGATGTAGGAGAGAGCGGGTCACCTCGTCCAATATTTATCAGCAAGAACCTTCCAGAGGCAGACAAACAAGAATTAATTCTTCTGATCAAAGAATACATTGATGTCTTTGCCTGGAGCTATGAAGATATGCCAGGTCTAGATCCCAAAGTTGCTACTCACAAATTGAACATCCTGCCGAAAGCAAAACCGGTCAAATAACAACAACGGTGCTTCAAGCCAGAAATAATGGACACAATAGACGATGAAGTCAAGAAGCTCATCGCTTGTGGATTTATTCGAGAAGAGCAACATCCTGATTGGGTAGCCAATGTTGTCCCAATTCTAAAGAAAACCGACAAGGTTCGAGTTTGTATCGACTTTCGGGATCTTAATGAAGCATGTCCAAAAGATGAATTTCCTCTTCCTATCACGGACGTTATGATTGACAACACCTGTGGGTTCGAAAGAATATCTTTCATGGACGGATTCTCCGGATACAATCAGATTCGGATGAATCCAGAAGACGAAAAACATACTTCTTTCCGTACTCCTCGCGGAGTCTACTGTTATACAGTGATGCAATTTGGCCTCAAAAATGCTGGTGCAACGTACCAACGAGCCATGAGTACCATCTTTCGAGATCATCTGCGTAAGACTGTTGAATGCTACATCGACGATATTGCTGTCAAAAGTCGTCTGAAGGAAGATCACATCCAAGACTTGAGAACTATCTTTAACCTCATGCGCCAACATCAACTCAAAATGAATCCCACCAAGTCATTCTTGGGTGTCTCTAGTGGCAAATTTCTCGGCTTCGTCATTACCTTTAAGGATATACACGTGGATCCCGAGAAGATCAAAGCCATTCAAGAGATGCGTCCTCCACGCAACCTAAAAGAGCTACGAGGATTCCAAGGTCGACTTGCGTATATCAGGAGATTCATTTCGAATCTGTCTGGGCGCTGCAGACCATTCACTCAACTAATGAAGAAGGGTGTATCTTTCATTTGGACTGAAGAATGTCAATGAGCATTTGATGACATAAAGCGATATCTCATGAATCCACCAGTCTTGGTACCACCAATCTCTGGCATACCATTCTTAATGTATGTTCGTGCTATGGACCATTCATTGGGTGCCTTACTTGCCCAAAAGAACAAAGAAGGCCATGAACAAGCCATTTACTATCTCAGTCGCACTATGATTGGTGCTGAACACTGTTATAGTCCGGTCGAAAAAGAATGCCTAGCTCTTATGTTCACTGTTCAGAAGACTCGGCATTACATCATTGGCCAAACTATTCATGTCATATCCCGGGTTAATCCTCTTCGGGTACTGATGAAGAAGCCTAGTACACTCAATTGTCGGCTAGCTATGTGGGCCATTCTGCTAGCCCAATATGACATGGTATGTGTTCCTCAAAAGTCTGTTAAAGGTCAAGTACTGGCGGACCTTTTAGCAGCTCATCCTGTTCCAGAGACATCTAAACTCTATGATGAAATTCCAGACGAAACATTAGAATCTAATATAATCTCCGAAGAATTTCCTACTTGGCGTCTATTCTTTGACGGTGCATCCAGGATTGGACCCAACGGTGCCATTGTCGCAGAAGTTGGAGTTGTCCTTGTTTCTCCAGACGGGTCAGCTATTCAAAGAGCATACTCCCTAGATGAGCCTTGTTCCAACAACGTGGCAGAGTACAATGCTCTACTCATCGGCCTTCAGCTAGCTAAACAACTAGACGTCGAGTATCTTGAAGTTTATGGTGACTCCAAGCTAGTTGTTAACCAGGTTAGAGGAACTTATGAAGTTCTCCATCAAGATCTAGTGCCTTACTTTGAAGCTGCAATCAATATGGCTACATCGTTCAAAGCCTTCTTCATCGAATATGTATGCCGAGCTTGCAATACTGAGGCCGACGCTTTGGCCAGTCTTGTAGCAGTCTTAGCCATCCCTATCAAAAGAGAGCAGGTGGTGGTCATCTCTAATCGGGAATTGTTCTACGTCAAAAACTATCGTAATATTGAGTTCAGTAATCTTACTGAAGTCAATGTTATCGATGAAGATTGGAGAACTCCTTTCATCGACTTCGTGGTCCATGACATACTTCCTGAAGATCCCAAAGAGGCTACGAGTATTCGTCGATGATCTTTACGATTCTACTACAATCAGACCACCAAAACTCTCTATCGGCGAACTTATGACGGCCTACTCTTACGCTGTCTTGCTGGAGATAAGGCGAAGCAAGTATTACGTGAAGCTCACGACGGTGTCTGTGGAGCACATCAACCCGGTCCTAAACTATAGGATCGCATCCGACGCATGGGTTATTACTGGCCCTCTATGGTATCTGATGCCATCGAATATGCAAGGAAATGTCGATCTTGTCAAATCCACGTAGATTTTATTCATCAACCATTAGAGTTCCTTCATCCGACTGCTGCTTCCTGGCCTTTTGAAGCTTGGGGCATGGACATCATAGGTCCCATCAATCCTCCTTCTTCTAGAGGACATCGGTTCATACTGGCAATAATTGACTACTTCGCCAAATGGACCGAAGCTATACCATTGGCTGAAGTCAAGACCAGTAGCGTCATCAACTTCGTCAAACACCATATCATCTATAAATTTGGTGTACCTCGAAGAATCATCCACGACAACGGACCTCAATTCATTAGTCAAAAGTTTACAAGGTTCTGTGATGATCACCGGATTGATAATGTTGCGTCGACAGCCTACAATCCTGCTGCTAATGGATTAGCTAAAGCTTTAAACAAGACTATCATCACGCTCCTCAAGAAGTTTGTGTCTACTAACAAACGAAACTGGAGTGAAAAGCTTGGAGAATGTCTTTGGGCCTATCGAACTACGGTCCGCAACCCTACAGGCTGTACACCCTTCTCTTTGGTGTATGGCTGTGAAGCAGTTCTACCTCTGGAACTTCAAATTCTGTCTTTGAGGATTGCCATCGCCAATAAACTTACGACAGAAAATAACGATCTTCTCCGACTCCAGGAATTAGAAGCGCTCGATGAGAAGCGGTTAATGGCTCAACATCATATTGAGTTATACCAAGCCCGCATCTCAAAGACTTTCAACCGCAAAGTTAAAGTCAGAGCCTTTCAGAAAGGAGAGCTCGTTCTAACAGTCAGACGTCCTATGACTATGACTCACTCAAGCAAAGACAAGTTCGATGCGAAGTGGGAAGGTCCATACATCGTGAGCAACGTCTTCTCAAATGGAGCCTATCAACTCACAGAGCTAGATGGTCGAGTTGCAATGATGCCCATCAATGGAAAATTCCTCAAGAAATATTATGTGTAAATATAACAGACAGTGATTGTAATTATCAGACAAGTTCATAAATAAAATTCAGTTTTATTTCATCTTGAATGATAGTACATAATATCAAGGAAGGTCACTATCATCCTTCTCATAATTGGGATGCGGATCACTGCCGTCCTTATCAAAGACATGATCAGCAAAAGAGTCAAGAACATTCTTGCTGGAACCCACCAGGAACTTGCAAGCAGCCATTCTCATAGCTTCTTCTTCAGTCTTCTCTGGTTCGAGAAGGAAGTCCAAGATGTCCTTTGGCAGCTTGGGGGCAGATGAACCTTCACCCATTGTCATCTGCTGAGCCGACTTGTCTGGACATTTTTTAGTCCCCGCTTCCACCTTTTGGACGATCTCAGCCTTCCTGGATGCATCTCCAGACGACATCTTTATGTTGAAAAGTGAACGTGACCATTTCATCTGATTTTCTGTTCTATTTATAGACAGAGCGTCGTAAGACTATGAAGCGACACATTCATCCAACGGTTCACCCGTCCATCATCTGACGGTTTGTCCGTTCATTACATTCATTCCCTTTGACGGTTCATCCGTTCACACATCTATCCGACGGTTTATCCGTTCATTCCATCCACAATTATCCGACGGTTTACCCGTTCATTCATTATATTCATCCGACGGTTTGCCCGTTCATCATTCGACGGTTCGTCCGTTCACACATCCACTTGACGGTTCGCCCGTTCATCATTCGCCGGTTCGTCCGTTCACACATTCACTTGATGGTTCACCCATTCATTATTTGACGGCCTATCCGTTCATTACATTCATCCCGACGATTCATTTCGTTCTCACATTTTGACGAATCATCCAGTTCGTTCTTATCAGCAATTTGTCATGTTTGATTAAGTTGTCTATTGAAATAATGATATTCAATAAATTATATTTGCCACGTCCATATTACCTCTGAGCAGATATAATTGAATGTGATTATTTTCCAGAATCAAAAAATGTATCATGTCCTGTACCTCTGAATATATTTTCTATCTCTATTATTTATATCTGAATAAGATATACGATAAATAATAGAACCACAAAAAGTTGTCTTTTATTGATCAAAATTCCAGACATTACAAAGATTCATATTGTAAAACAAGAAGATACAACATATTTTTATACTAAGCCGGAGGTGTCATCAGATTGGCAATCTGTTGCTTCAGAATTTGTAGACGCTCTTCACGAGATTCCATCACTCTCTTCCTGGCTTCTTCCATCCCAGATGTTTCATTGAAGGTTGGTAGAGTTACCATTCGGCGAGTGCTTTCAGCATTATGAGCCGCAGCATATTCATCCCTTTCTTGAGTTAGAACATCAAGCTGTTGAATTACAGTTTGATGTTGGATGACCTCATCTTCCAGTTCTTCCTGAAGACGGGCAATCTCTACTTTCAATTCAGCAATTTTCTTTTCTTTTCCTTCAGCAACAGAGGTCACTGTTTCCACCTTGGAGTTGTATTCAGCAGATTTGATGGTGAAAGTATCCAAGTGAATTTGGAAGTTAACTCTCTCAACTGCAGCTTCTTGAGACATTCGTTCAAATTCGGCTTGCACTAAAAGCTCTACCTCTCTTTTACTCAACTCTTTGTAACTCTTGACTGAGGTTTCCAGCTCAACTAATATGTGATCAAGAAAGGTAGCCTGAGCCTCGTCTCCTTGATTGCGGATAGCATTTACCAAGTAAGAGGTTGGACCTCTAACCGTGGAAAAATCGGCCTCTTCCTTCTCCATCACTCTATTTATTAAAGGCCCCAATGAATCAAAGAAGAACTTGGTAAATGATTTAATGACAAACTGATTGGTAGCCAAAGCACCAGGAGTAGCAGCTACTCCTATTGACGATGAAGTGGTGGGACGTTCAGTCTCTTGCACTTGGACGGAGGGCTCTTTAAATAAAGGAGCTAAAGTCGAGCTAGTTGCTCCTCCCGGTTGTTCCTCTACAAAAACAGATAGACTTTATCATTTTGTCTATTGTTTGCTACTGTTAAAGAAGATTAAAGATGAAAGCAATCTTACCGTGGCTTGGTCCAATATCAGGCCTGTCATCTGTTGGAACAGATTCCAGCCTAGCAGAAGTAGCCTCAGATATTACTGCCTGACTACTGCCTGCTTCGGAGCCACATGACAAATGAGGACTGCTACTAGCTATCGTCGTTGCAAGCACTATATCTGTGCACGCTGGAGGAGCTGGAGAAGATCCGAGTTCTGTATGGATAAGAATAAAATGTCAGCTATCAAGCTATCTATTAAAAGAAGATTGCTATTTTCATTCTATACCTTTGGGATCAATAGTAGGAGTTTCCTCCAAAGCCACTCCTTCATCTGCAATCTTCTCTGGAGATACCGGCACCTCAGCATCCTTTTCAGGATTCAGGGTGTCATCAATAGCTCTGGGAGATGTCTGGACCTCAATGTCCTCTTCAGGATTTTGTGTCTCATCAACAGCCTCTGATGATATGCTCTCTTCGCTTTCACTATTCTCAGGAGCTTCTTCGCTAGCATTTGCAGTGGCATGATCAGCATCTTCTTGATAACCAAAGTCACAATCATTTAATGCCTCGATCATTAGACGATCTTCCTCCTCGCGGGCTGTTTCCGGTGTAACAGGAAGATGAGTCATTACTGCCGCTGGTGAAGGAGATCGTACAGCTTCCTCTTCTCTTGGCTCTGCAGCCTCTTCTCTCTGCTCAATTTCTTCTCTGGGCTCTGCCGCTTCCTCTCTCTGTTCAGTTTCCTCTCTCTGCTCTGGACTAAGCTCAGAGGCGGGAGTAGGAGATGACATAGTAATTCCTGCTGCAGCATTCACCACTACAGAAGATAAGATTTGCCTTGGAGGAGAGACTGTTCTTTTTCTTCGTCTGTGGGCCAATTTCTTTCTATGCAGAGGCCTCTCAGGACTCTCTACATCTACTACCTCGACCTGTTTCTGAATAGAGGTCGGCGTAGCTGCTTCTTCTCGGGCTGATTCAGCCAATTGTTGGGATTGTGATCTAGTAGTGACCTTCTCTGATGATGGTTCCAAGATCAACTTCTTCTTCGCGACTGGAGAAGAAGGTTCTTCTCTCCTTCTCTTCTTCTCCTTGGCCAGAGACTTAACCACTTTTAGAGAAATTCTTAGTGGTTGATTTACTTCCTTAGGGAAGTTTACTTCTCTGGAAGCTTCTAATGGATCATCTATCGGTTCATGTTGTTCGTCGTTTGCTGGAGCTAATATAGCAGTGGCCCCTTTCTTCAGACGTGTTGCTGTTACGAAGCTATCAATCAGACTAAAATTCTCAGCAAATGTATTGGTAACTGTGTAGAACAATGAATATGTGTACAGCATTCTTGGGCCATTATTATTCTTATTAGGCATCGAGAATACTGTCCTAGTGTCTCGAGCAATGTAGTAGGCCCATGCTCTCGCACCATCAATTAGGTACCCCTTTCCTTGTAGGCAAGTTATTGCGTTGTCCACATGGAATTGGTCATAACCAAATTAACGAGCAAAGCGACTCGGCAGATATGGTTCAAGGTAGCACTCCTCCTCAAATCTATATACCAAATGTGATGGTCTAATCGCCTTCAGCCATTCAAAAGCTGCTCGGCCTAGTGGCTGCCTCCCCAGATCAACCATATTTGTCGCCATGAACTCGTAACCAGCTGGAGGAGCGAAGCTATAAAAGTTGTATCCCTTTCCAAGGTTGTAGGCACGTCTGCAGTCCTTCAGACTAACGTACACCCACTTACTTCGGGAGAATCTACGCAAAAAGCTGCCGCTAACAGCCCCCATGTCGGGGTTCATCAAAGATGGATGATGCAGAAGCAACCATCTGAATAGATAGGTGTAGGGCAACTCCAGTCTTGGGAAGTTCCCTTTCTCACCCTTCCACTTGATCATTGAGTCGACATACAGACAAAGACCTGCATTTATTCTACAGGTCATCGCTGATAGCAAATCCATCCGGTAGCCGAAGACTAACTGGACGGCAGCGTAGAGTACGCCGCGGTGGAAGCGGTCCACGGCACTTGCCCCAGGTACAACAAATCGGCGGAGCCAGTATGTCAAAAATCCTGCCAGCTGAGCCTCTTTAGACATGGACCTGTAGCCCATTCTTATAAAGCTTTCAACAAAATCTTCGGGCTTGAGCGGAGGATATTGGTGTTCATCAGTAACTCTGATATCCATTCTCTTATTCTCTTCCATCAGCTTTATCACTTCACTGTTGCTGAGAGGTTGAAAGAAAATTGGATTGCAGGAGTCATGATATTTGGTCTTATTCTTAATGATATGGTTAAGAAAAAGATAAGGTAACCATTTGGAGGAATAACATGTGTCGGAGGAGCCGCTCTGGTAATACAGGGAGCATATGTTATAATGGCACAGTATAGTTCGTCTAAAACTGCTACCATTTCTGGATTTTCCCGACGTAGTCTCTCTAACTCGTCGTTTGTGGGAACATACTCCTCATAAGGACAGTCTCCCGTTGGTAGGCATGAGATATACTTCATCTCATGGAGCGCCAATCCCATCTCCCCGCAGGGCGTCATGAACGTCCCTGTCCTATAGTTATACCTCTCTGCCAGGGCTAGAAACAGATGAGGATTTGGATGAAAGCCATACACGGTAGCATATACCGCGTCATAAAGCTCGATCTCTCTAAGTTTATCTTCAAACTGAGCCAATGCCCAGTTGGCTATAAAGTTCCACCTCCTGTTTTTCGGGTTTACCAAACCGGTCAGCCGGATGTCTTAATCAGGATATCTGCCCTCTGCCTTTGCATACTCGTTAGCAAAAATCGGTGTCCTTACCGGCAGCAACAAAGACGAGTTCTCAGGAGGGATACAACCTGGCTTCAACCCTCTTAGTAGAGTGTTGTGTCGCTCAGAAGAGCTATAGAACATGTCCCTATTGTTCGGGCCTTTTTTGACACAGATTTTTCCTGTCCGTGCATGTTGAAGGGGAGTAATGTCCCAATCCATCCTCCTAGGATGGCTTGCATGAGCATATCGTGCTAGAGGGAGGCATCTAGCTATGACTGGTAACTGGATCATTTTCTTCTTCCTTTGGAAAGTTCTCGACTCAACTCGGGGTCTAGGTTGAGAACTTCTGTCAATGGCTTCACCGAAGAGGAACATAGGCTTCTTGTAGGTGACAGCGTCAGCAGACTGCAACGGCTGCCCATTCATCAGACTTAACAAGGTCTCATTGTCCTGTGCTATCAAGATAGCTTGGCGAGATGATGGAAGGGCATACTGTGGGAAGAGCACATGGGATAAGTCTTCTTTCAATTCTGGCTCAGCTAAAGTTCCTATGAAGATTTCATAATTCGGGTCCTCTCTGGTATCAACTGCATCAAACAGAAAAAACAAAATTTAGTACAAGTCAAGTCAGAGATTCTGTCATCTGATTGCACGAACATCAGATTGTGCAAGCATCAGATTGTGCTGATAAAGCTTGTGCAAGCATCAGATTGCGCTGACAATCTTGCGCAAATCAGCCGATTGCGCTGATTTTTGCCAGCACAATTCAACCGATTGCGCGAGAAGATATTCTTTATAAAAATGAAAAATAATGGGTTCGTGCAACCAAAACCCTAAATAGGGTGGCACAGTATGATCACATCTCTAAAAAGAGATGGATTTTAAGATTCAGTAATATCGAAAAACCCTAAAAAGGGTTTTCGATCGGGTTGTCTACCTCGCAAAGCAGGGTGCGCAGCTTCGTGTCGGGAAGGGTGCGACACAACCCGAGCCGAAGACTCGGCGGGGGCCTTGAACTTGTCAGCGGCAGAGGAGCGCTTGGGAGCCATAAAGTCGACGGGGAAGAACGAGTGAAGTCGGAGTAGGCTCGGGGATTTCTCTCTCTCAAGCACAATAAAAACAAGTAAAGAATAATATGAAGGACGAAGGAAACTATTTATAGTTTTTCAAAGAGCAAAGGCCGCCTCAGATTACGCCGAATAAATAGGGGTAATCCCTCCGATTGTGCAGACAGCATCATCACGTGCGCAACTTGATTGAAAATTCAAAATTCAAAGTATTTCAAAATTTTGAATAAATTCAACTTTCGAAAACTTTGAAGGGGTCTTGTAGGTCCTAAATAATCAAGTTGCACCCATCAACAAAGTCATAAAAATCAAGAAATACATCTTTTAAATAAATTATGCAGAAGTCAGATTGCGCATCCTCCAGATTGCGCAGACTGGACTGCGCACATTCTCAAGTGCGCAAGCTGACGTGGCCATGTCATTATTACCTGACACAATCAAATCTTCTGACAACTGACAGCACAAAGAACAAGGAGACTGTTTGTTTATTGCGCCGCACAACGCTCGAGGACAGCTGTACATGCAGCACAATCTGTCTGCAGCGCGGTACATCTCAGCACCATCCATCCTAGCGCAATCGAAAGTCAGCACAATTCATGTGGTACACTTCATCATGACAACTGACAAATATACACGTGGCATTCATGCCATCAATTGCTCACTACGTGGCAACCGTCTGTACACGATCATGCGCATTTCAATCAAATGATGCCATGTGTCCAAGACAGTTGGCCCACGATCAAACAACTGCCTGTGCAGTCTAATGCTGCGCAATCCAGTGCATGCGCAATCCAACTTGCGCCATTCAGAATAACTAAAAGCTAGTTATTTTCAGAACTCTATAAATAGAGTTTCAAGTCTTCATTCCAGGAGATCAGACATAAAAAGTTCAGAAATATCAGAGAATTCAGGAGTTCTTGCCTAAGTGCTGCTGCATTCTTCCGAGGCTATCGCCTTCAAATTCAGAGGCTATCGTCTTCAAAGTTCTCATCGTCCAAGGGATAAAGCAATCGTCTTCTAGATTGGATTCCTATAGTTGTACTTTTCCAGAATTCTTGTAATCTTCTTTTACAAAGTTTGTTGAAATAAAGATCAACTTTTGTTTTTGCAAACACTATGGAAATATTTGTTCTCGAAGTTAAGACTAAGACACAATCCTATAACAGAATGGTATTTGAAGAATTAATGTTGCGATCTTTTACTGCGGTTATCTATATGCACGAGCAAGGGATTAAAGGCAATACGAAGTTTGTATCGCAACTTTCGACCAGATGGAAGAATAGTTATGAAGGGCATCCCATTCTAAGAGATAGAGTATACTAAGTTCAAGGTTCTACCCAAATTATATAAATTGGTTATCATAGAAAGCACAGTAATAGGTCTCCTAAGAAGCTCAAATTTCTAGGAGATGTATGAGGATAGGAGGTACTTCTGATCATAGCCACAAACTCTATAGGAAATGAAGGTACTATTTATTTAGCACTGCCCATATATTGACCATGTTTTATCAAGGCAGTAGGAGAGGACTTGGTCAAGCATAACCAGAAATAAGTTTGTACAGAAGGATTCCATTCATCGCATAACATATGCTGCAAAGAGATACGGTTAAGGGATTTATGGAAGGAGGATTTGTGAACTATGAGATGGAGACTACATAATACGTATAGGGACCTATTTTATAAAGTTTGGTTTTATAGTCCAAATATGGTGATATATATGGATGAGTTTATCTGCGGTTTAATGGGTTCCCAAATTGGATCTCAATCTTTGATTGAATGAAACTTGGGTTTTAATCTATATCGGCTGGACAAGATCCCATAAAATCGGTCTATACCATTATATTTTGGTTAGTATAATCTAGAATAGGTTCTAACTCAAGTTGTTAGGCAAATTGCCAGTCGGATTGGTTAACTAGGTTTCCAAAGCCCAAATATGTACATTCTGTGACTTTTGTGTTTAAGTAGCACAAGAAGACTCAATTGAGTGGCACACTAGTGGCATGTGCGTAGTGGGCTTCGAGTAGATCACAACCATATATTGGGCCGAAATGTTTGGGTCAAGGTTGAGTCTCTAATTGAAGTCAGAAAGTATATCGGTATTATGGTAAGGATTATAGTTATTCTTTTTGCCATGAAAGTTGTATCATAAAAATAGAGTACAATGGGACATTTTTGAATGGGACATGATATTCCTACATGAAGTTTGATTCGTCTAGGTATTGCATATGGAATTTGTTGGGAGATAACAACTAGTATTACACTTTGAATGTCAATGTCATGGTAAGGGACAAAAAAAAGATAAAAATAGAAAGTGGGTGTTTATGAGGCACTAATTTGTCATCCTAGTGGGAACCAACTCATCCTAATCAATCGTAATCGCAAAAATTCTAAAATTCAGAAGGGCTTACAATCTATTCACTCTAGAACTAAGAATTGATTTTAGGATTAAAAAGGTTATAAGAATTCCAAAGTAGTAATATTGTACCTTGGGTTTTGATTATAGAGGAATACTACACGATGTATTAGAAAACGTAATACGACAGATATGAGTCAAGTTTGAAGATAGTTCTCCAATTTCAGATAGCTGGGAAAACGATTGCGTATATATAACTTTCATGGCCATAAGTGGTATAGCGAGCTAACAAGGACATTCTATGTCTGTCTTCTCTCAAATACAAGCATTTTTTTTCCGAAATAAGTAAAGGCGAAAACAATACAGAGTTCAAGGAAGAGGGAGTAGAATACGAATACGGGTTCCAAAGACGATTGATTAATTCAAGTAGAGTGGTCAAGGCAGTTGCAGGTGAGATCCTAGAGGGCAAATATATCTCAATCCATATGTACTAATCAAATGAAGAGCGAACCAATGCACTTAGGTTGATCAGACCATAATATATTGAGTCTAGTTAGACAATATGCTAATGGGCCTCCCTAATAAATATATGTCTTGAATCAAGCTTGATAAAAGAGTAAGCATGTAAAACTAGGCTATAATAGCAACGATAGTCAAGATAGTCCAAAATATATGTATACGAGATTTATGATTGAAAGAAGGCACAAATAGTTCAAGTTTATCAAATTCGAAGACTCATCCAGGGTTGGTGCCTCTACAGTTGTCCTGCTTGTCTCTCTGTCTATGGTCTTGGTCGACCAATGGGTTAGGGACCTCTGAACTCCATAGTCTATATAAACTTAGTAGTGTCAGCCAATTAACTCATTAATAGGTCATAAGGACAACAAAATGCTAGGTTGGGAGGCATGCTACCCAACTTATAGAAGTTCTACTAGTATTGGTTTTGAATCAATGGGACATATAGGACATTATCCTAACCTCTATAGTATCCGAAAACTGTGATCATGTCTGAAGATATTTTACCAAAAAATTATGTCTCGCAAGTATACACCTGATTGTAGTAAATTCTTCGTTTTGTGACTCAAGTATGATACAATATCCGATATTTATTAACTCTATCCAATATTGACACAAGGGTAACTAATATCAAAAGAGGACCGCTAAGACATAGTTTTAACAATATTCGATAACCTACATTTCCTTGAAATAATTTTAACTCTAGGGAACGTGCCTCGCCAGTGCTCTACTGGCTATAGTAAACCCACAGTCTCCATAATTCAATTAAATGACGACGGTGCGCTACTGTCCTGCCATTATGAGTCAACGAACATTCTTTCATCTATATCCGTAAAATTCAAAGGAGCTTCTAGAGATTTAAACAAGTTGACTATAATAGAAAGCATAAGTATCTGTCCTTAATGTGAAAGTATCCATTTTAAAAATCAAATGATCGTGTAGGTATCAATTTTGAAGACTAAGCGATCGACTAGGAGAATGACCAAAATAAAATTTCCAATTCTTTATTTCTCTCATACTCAAGTATTAAAGGACAATATAAAACAAAACTGACTCGGGATTACTAGATGGATAACTGGGTCATATTAGGCTTAAAAGTCAAAGGGCAAAATTACTTATGGAAACAAATGAGTGATACATCTTAGGCAGGAAGGATAACTTGAACCGATCCTAGGGTGATTAAGGTGGAAGAAGTATAAGTATCTGACCTATAAATCTCAATCCTTAAAAATAAAAGATTGGTCAGGAAGGAAATAGCTGAAGACAAAAGAAGTACAAATATTCTAATCTCGATTTCATGTGTATTCAAATGATTGAGGGAAATCTTTGAATCGAAACTAACTCGAGATTCGTATATGGATAAGAGAATCAGAATAATTTCTTATGGAAAGAAATTAAATAGGCAATTCGGACTTATGATATGAGGATGATCTCTAAAAAGGGCAAAAAGAAAAATAATTGAACAATTTATCAAGGTTAGAGCTTTAATTCTAGGACGACCTAAGTTACCAAGTTAATAGTCTATCCACATTGGGTCATCTCGTCATATCAAAATATAAAAATGTATCTATGGGGATCTGTCAAGCTAACTAAATTTAATAACTCCTTATCTAAATTGCATGGCCTAGATAACAACCATAACTACCCAACGGTCAAACTGAATAGGGTCTTCCTAGTCCTGGCCATTCTCCTAAAATCAAATTAACCCTAACTTGTGAATGAGCATTTACTAGTCGCAGGCTCGCAATAGTATGAATAATTTAAGTACTATCACGAGTTCGCTTGACTTGCAAAAACAGACTTGCATGGGCCACCATAAAAACTTGTTACGACCCGCACTCGCTTTTCGGAATACGAGTGCGTGTCCAAGCCAGCCTACGCCATAATATCGACAGTAGAATGCTGTCAAGCCACAATGCTCAAAATCACAAATAATGCTTATTTACAATAACTAAATTAAATTACAATATTCAGGGGTTTACATTTGATACAAGGTACAACACCTCACAATTTATAGAGAACAACTGAATAAATACTCAACTATCTTACTAGTCTCTAGGTTTGGCCTGCAATTACACCCGCCTCCCCAATGATATGCGTAGTCTCGGCTAACCTAAAAATGTTGGTTTTCAGTCAAGAATGGAACGAGTACAATTTATTGAGTGCAGTTCCAATATATGATAACAACTATAAGACAGAGATTAGCCACAAAATACATGATTTGAAATAATTAGAAAAAAGACACGAGAAAAATAGACAAAAATAGACATGAAACTAACAGTTAATGAATAAAACCAAAGAAAATACTTTCTATGTGTTTGAAGTACCATTTTGATATGTGATCGGTCTGGGGATAGTTATACCACAATGTCTACGATGTCTAAACAATGTCTATGATGTCTACTTTGCAATAAAATAAACAATATATACGATGTCTACTTTATAGGAAATAAATAATGTCTACGATATCTACTTTATAGGAAATAAACAATGTCTACGATGTCTACAATATATACGGTCAGGTCACACATCTTTTGGTACTTCTTCTTACCGATGCTATAAAATACGACAAAGTATGAAAAGAGACAAGAATCACATATAGAATTACTAACAATAAAATATAGTAATAATTAATATCGAAAACAAACAACAAATGTACTCGCTTGCGGTCCTTTGCCAGTGAAACTGATAAAACCAACCACTCAGTATCACACAAAAGTCCAACTGTACAACTGTCTCCGGAAGATGAAACAGATATTATCAATTTGTTCAAAATAGTAAAATTAGCTAGGATAGCCAACCCATAAGTCCAATTCTGGACACATGAGCAAAACGGCAATTTTGGATCAAAATCGTGTCCGCCATTGGACTCGCTTTGCACCGAAAAATATGTCAGTATCTACGGTCTCTAAAGTCGCCAAACTATATGTGTGCGGGTCCAGATTGACGAGACAAACCCAAGCGTATATCCAAAGTTGAATTTCGGTGGGCCGTGCACAAATTCGTCCGGTGGATCAGGTCGCGGGTCTGCCGAAATAGCGTTCCGGTCGACCTTATCAGAATCGGACCAAACTTGGCATACATGACCAAAAAATGATACGCTTCTGTTGGAGCAAGTTTCGTCTCGAGATGAAGAACGTGCACAAATTTTTGGACTAATTTGTAAAGGGGCCGATACGGGATATCTTGACGGATATGCCTTGATTTTGTCGCACATACACAGCAAACTTGAGTTCTGTCGAATCCCACATGTCGACAACATCCATACGCGTCTTTTGATGCTCATGGGTTGTGACCACATCGCCCGATTTGTCGGGACGTACGTCGTATCGAGAATATTTCTAATATTTTTAAAGGTTTGAAACCAGTTTTTTGTCAATCTTAGGAGACCGATTTCTTGGCACACATTCATCGAAATTGACTTTTATAAAAAGGGTTTGGCAGCCCTACATGTTGTCTATGACTACACTCAATTAGTTTTGGAAAATACCTAATGTCCTGATCCTAATCGTCCTTCCAAAATAGCATCAAAACTGTTCTAAACAGAGGGTATACGTACGTCGAGATTTCGACTAGATTTCCTGCAGTATTAGGGCATCTAAAACTAAACTGATTGATAGAATTTTAGTCGTATTGGTTGTGATTCTATTGAACCAATTGGTTCAGGAATTGGTCATGGAATGGAGTAGAGAAAGGATGATGAACAGAGGTACCTTAAAGTCGGTCTGTCGAATTCGCTGCTAGGACAGCGGCAACTGTGTCTCCTCCGATGGATCTTCGACTGCCGGGGTAGGGTCGCCCGGGGATAGGGGCTCGTCAGGGGTTGGAGTTTCAATCTTGCATACAAGTTTCTCCAGGGTTTTCGAAGGATCCCCCAGTAGGTCCTGATATAGTTCGGTTTAATCGCAAAATTAAATTATTTTGTATCAATTTAAACATTGATTCAATCCAATCCTAGTGGGAAGAGATTTGGGTTTGTAACAATGGATCGGGTCTATCTGATTTTGTTTTGATTTGAGTTTTTCTTTTTTGAATCGAAAAGAATGAAGAAGCAAGCAAAAGAGAACAGAGAGTTCTCTGCTGGGCTGTAGGAGTATTTGAGAGGTTTTACTCGCGAGAAATTCATTGAATTTCTCGCGAGTTGTTCATTTAGGTTTTTCTTCTTTTTCTTTTTCTTTTCTTTAACTATATATAGATACTTATATATGTACACTTATACATATAAAATTTTTAATAAATTATACAAAAAATCAAAATACATTCTAGGTAACTAAATAGGTTTTTATGCACAGGTTTTTCCTAATATAACAATTTCTTGCTACTTGTGCCATTAATAGGAAGTCAATAACTAATTACAAGTGAAAATTATATATATATATATATATATATATATATATATATATATATATATATATATATATATATTTTATATATATATATATATATTTTTTTTTTTTTTTGGGTATATATATATATATATTGCTATATTTTGAGGAATATATATATATATATATATATATATATATTTTTTTATTTATATATATATATATATATATATATATATATATATATATATATATATATATATATATATTTATATATATATAAAAAAAAAATATATATATATATATATATATATATATATATATATATATATATATATATATATATATATATATATATATATATATATATATATATATATAATACTTTTTTTGTTTTAGAAAATTTGAATTATTACAAAAAAAGAATAATAATAGTAAAAATAATTTATAATTTTTTTTGGTAGAAATTGATATTTTAATTTTGAGATTGTTACTAGGATTTCTTTTTTTTTTGGTTTTACTTTGGCTTTAAAAACTCTATTAGCAATATTCTTAATTATATATATGTACATACATAAAGTTCATATTATCGCGAGAATAGGGTTTATCTCGCGAGTTGTCATTAACTCGCGAGATGAAATCCCCTTGAAAACCTAATCAGGAATGTGGGGTCGAAAGGGGATTTTTCGAGAGTTGGATCTCAATCAAATCATAACTCATTCGATCCAAATCATTTCTTACAAAATCCTAAATCTATTCTCTTCCAGTTAACCCAAAATCTTAGCACGAAATTGAATTCAAATTCAAGTTTAAATCAAATCAAAACCTATCCCAAAAATTGATTCTAACCTCTTGCGTACGAAAAACCTATTCTTCAAAAGCTCCGCTCATAACCCCTAAAAATTTTCCAAACCCAGTTCGGAGGCTTCGCAGAAGGCGCGTACGCACCCCCTGGTCATTCTCACCGCCTATATGTCGCCGGGGGATCGCCATAGCTACCCGCAATCGCTGAAAAGTACATAAATAGAAATAATCTCTGTTCAGAGAGAACAGCTAGGTAACCCTATTGTAACCCGATTTTCTTCCTCTCCAGTTATTTAATTCTCGATCTATCAATCCCTATGTATAGCCTACAGAACCCCCCAGGATTCCTATTGAATAGTTTTAATTAATTTTGTATAGAAACCCTTTAAAATTTTGATCAAAAACTAAGAAATATTTGGTTTTTTGGAAATTGAAAACCGGTTAGGGTCTTCCCAAACCCTAATTTGGAAGGCTCATTACTGCTAAGTTGATAGAAATTATAGGGAACTACCTAAGCTGCCTTACAGACAACATATATAACATCAAAACGGTGTTCGTAGTTTTAATTTTTAATTATGAAATAATGAGATAAACCAGTTTGAAAATCATAAACATTAGTTTTCAAAAACACTAAATTTCAATTTTACCGATGCGGATCTAACGGTGGATATTATTTTGACCCAAAATTATGATTTTGAACCTGTGTCCAGAATTGAACTTTTGGGTAGACTTTTTTAGACATTTTTTATACCAAATATGTTGGTGATGTCTGTTTCAGCATCGAAGACAATGGCATGAGTTGACTTGTGTGGTTGATTGAGTGGTTGGGTATTGTTAGTTTTGCTTGCTACCCCTAGCCAACTGGACTATTTCGAATGCAATAGTACTATCTGTTTCACCACGAAAGGACCCCAGACGAGTACATTTATTGTTTGTTTCCAATATTGTTAATTTCTATATCACACTGTTTAGTTATATCATACTTGATTCTTGACACACTCGTTACACGATAGCACTTTATTTTTCTTTACATGTCAAGCCTTCTGGCTCATACATTGTATCAGGATAGAAAAGTACTAATAGATATGTGATCATACCTTAGCCTATATTTTATTTTCTGTACATTAGACCTTGATTAATAAAGTAGACCTTGATAATTAACTTAGACCTTGTGGTGTAACTGCCCCTGACCGATCACATATCGAAATATTACTTCAAAATACATTGATAGTTATAATCTCCTGTTATAAGATATCACATACTTTTTCTGCCAGATATTCATCAAGTTTCCTATAATAATTGTCTTATATCGAAATATTACTAACCATTTTCTTATAGTCGTTAACATATACTTGAAACTACACTCAATAAATTGTACTCCTTCCATTCCTGACTGAAAATCAATATTTTCCAAATTAGTCACGACTACTCTTGGCATCGGTTCCTTGGGGGAGATACGACTGCCAAAACCTAGGGGTGCAACTGACGGGTTGGGTCGGGCTTGAGTTCAACCCGAGCCCAACCCGATGAATGATAAGCTTAGCCCGAGCCTAAGCCCAACCCTACCTCGGGTTCAACATATGAAGCCTAAGACCGAGCCCGAAGGAAGCTCGGGTTGGGTCAGGTCCATCGAATTTATCGGGCTTTAATATGGTATTTAAAATAAGATTAATGTTAAACACATAATCAAATAGAAATTAAGCACCAATCATTACAAAATACAAACTAACATGAGATTTAGAAGGAGTTGAAGAGTTTGTGTTAAGAAATTTAGGATTTACATTTTTTATTCATATAGTACGAAACAATGTATATATATATATATATATATATATATATATATATATATATATATATATATATATTTGTTTTTTGTTTTTTTTTGGAGAAACAGAACTTTATTGAAGTATCGGGCGCAAAATGCCGAAGCCTATACAAGAAAGCGTGCCCCAGCGCGACCAGACTAGACAAAAGAGAATGTGCGAAACGTGCACAAAAACCGGCGGTCGGTACCGCCCAATGTAAGGCCTGCGTACGACACGCGGGACCCTGATCAGACTAGAGACTCCCAATGTCACTCCCCGTTCCCAGAATACGTATTCTAATAGGTGTACTGCTCGAATGTATTTATTTAATATTTATCATGTATTATTCTGTATTTAAATTTTCTTTTATTTTACGCTAGTGAAGAGGAGCATGAAGATCACCTCAAGAAAGTGTTACAGGTTCTGAGAGAGAACCAGTTGTATGCCAAGCTCAGCAAGTATGAGTTCTGGACGGATCACATTTTATTTTTGGGACATATCATATCAGGAGCTGGGGTAGCAGTGGATCCCAAGATGGTAGAAGCAGTAGAGAGTTGGCCAGTACCCAAGACCGTAGCAGATGTACGGAGTTTCTTGGGATTGGCAGGATATTACAAAAGATTCGTATCAGACTTTACAAGACTTTCAGCACCCATGACCCGCTTGACACGGAAGGACGTGCCATTCGTCTGGTCGACAGAATACCAGGCATCATTTGAGAATATGAAGCAAAAGTTGATATCAGCGTCTATTCTTACATTGCCAATTGGACCCGGAGGTTTTACTGTATATTGTGATGTGTCAGGTAATGGACTTGAATGCGTCCTCATGCAATATGGGAGGGTGATAGCGTATGCATCTAGGCAACTTCGGGACCACGAGAAGAATTATCCAACTCACGACTTGGAGTTGGCGGCAGTAGTATTCGCTTTGAAGCTATGGAGGCATTACTTATATGGTGATCGAGTAGACATGTACGCGGACCACAAAAGTCTGAAGTACATCTTTACTCAGAAGGAACTGAACAGGAGGCAGAGAAGATGGTTGGAGTTGATCAAGGATTACGACGTGGAGCTTCAGTATCATCCAGGCAAGGCTAATGTGGTAGCAGATGCTCTTAGCAGGAGAGGCGGCACATTTATGTTGACAACACAGAAGCATATCTTAGAAGACCTTCAGGAGATGGGCATCGAGGTTATACTTCCCAGTGATGTAGGAATTCTGGCAATTCTACAAGTTCAATCTGACTTAGTAGTTAGGATCAAGGCAGCTCAGGCACAGGACCCAAGGATTCAGAAGCTTATGACAAAATGTGATTCAGGACTCAGAAAGGAGATGCAAATCCATGAAGATGGTGCACTTAGGTTTGGATCACATCTATGTGTGCCTAGTAGAGATATCAGACAGAAGGTTATGACGGAAGCTCACAGTTCTGTAACGCCCCAGTCCCAAATACTTGAGACTAGATACGTATCATGCCAGCTATATACATACGAGTAAATATACGACTCGTATATATACATAAGCTGTAAATGTAGAAAGCCAAGACATAAATCTCATCCACAAAGATAAATAATGATATAAAGCAACTTTGAGTTTGTCAAGTACACAATCGTTGGGCGGAGACAAAGTCCACTACCAACTATCTCAATGATATAAATGTACAAGAAAGCGATCGACAAAATGATAAAAACGAACCAAGAGCAATTATCTTCGAGAAATGGAGAAGATCACGGCCTTGGCTAGAATACCTGCAGAAAGCATGAACACACACCTGGGGAAAAACCAGGTCCTCAGAGGAACGTAACAAGACACATAATATCATGCCATAACTGAATAGTAAGAGCTCAATAGAAAATATACATGCGTAAAGGTTCCTAACCATTCTATGTGATATACACTTTAAGAA
This sequence comes from Iris pallida, assembly GCA_029216955.1. NCBI lineage: Eukaryota > Viridiplantae > Streptophyta > Magnoliopsida > Asparagales > Iridaceae > Iris > Iris pallida. The sequence continues at coordinate 10,861,415 of JANAVB010024997.1, read as the reverse complement.
GACAACATTCTACGCAGGAGCTTAGGTGTTCAGCATAGATGGAGAGATAGTGGTAGTAGGTAGCGCTCATAAGAGATACTATCGACCATGGGCAGAAAGTAGCTCTCATACGAGAACTATCGGCCCCGGGGCAGTAAGTAACGCTCATCCGAGACACTATCGGCCCAAATCTATGTGTGTACTGAACATGTAGCCCCTACGCTAATAACTGTCTTCCCCCTCCCCATGATACTATACATGTGTCAACTCTACGACACTGCTTAATCCTTAATAACTGCCAAGTCTTCTACAAATCTATTGACAGTTATATCCTAATGCACGGTCTGTACGCACCGATGTACGGTCGGTACGCAAGTCCGTATCTATATGCGACTCACAACTCACACACAAACTGTGGCATATCGTGACAGTTTATGAGATGCACTAAACACACGGTGGTCGCTTAACTCTAAGCCAATTTCATAAAATAATTTGCATATATATATAATTTTGAAAGAACAACATAAAGAAAAAGCGTGCATAATATTGAGCAAGAATTTAAACAGTAAAGGCAAGGTGTCTTACCTGGTGTTATGCCTGGTGTGGTGCGATGTTCCGTCAAGTCCAGTAGTCCAATGACCGGGGTCGATATATGAGGGTCCAGTATTTCTTGAGAAGAGAAACGCGTGATCAGTCGTGGTCAATGGTGAAAATCGAGGAGAAATGGTGAAGAACATACTCCTACTATTTTTAGAAAAATATTTCTAATGCTTAAGACTAGATTTTTGTTAGTAAAATAATTTTGGTAGATACTTGAAATCAAAAACCATTTTAGGCAAATTCTCTGTTTGTAATAAAAGAATAATCATATTTTTATTTATTTAATAAAAATACTTGAATATATTTTATAATTTGAAAGCTACTATATCTATATTTTTTTTGTCAACCCTTTGTATAAGAAATTAAATACTAAAATGAATAACCAAATTATTTATATATAATTTATAAATATTTATACATATTTATTTCCAATTCCTATTTAATAAAGAAAATGATAACCTTAATAGCAAAAATAATAATAATAATAATAATAATAATAATAATAGTAATAATAATAATGATAATAATAATAATGGATATAATAATAATGATAATAATAATAATAATAATGATGATGATAATAAATACTAATAATACTAATAATATTATTAATACAACTATGGTAAGAATAATAATAATAATAATAATAATAATAATAATAATATTATTATTATTATTATTATTATTATTATTAATATTAATATTAATAAACTATAGTATATTCTCTAATAAGCTTCTGTACTCTTCCCTCTACCAACCCAGTGTGAGAGAGAGAGGAAAGAGAGGAAGAAGCGATAGAGGGAGCATGGGCGAGGGGCTTACAGCGGAAGGCGCCGGCGTCGGCGGTCGGCGGCCAGGCGCAGCGGTTCCTGGTCTTGGCAAGGTGCAGCGGAGGTCGGGTTCGGCTGATTTTGGCCGGTGATACCGGCACACTGGGGGCTTCCGCCGGAGAGGGCGTGGCGGAGGGCTGCTCAGGTCGATGAGATCTGAGCTGGTGCGACGTCAAGGCTCACGGGAGGCTGAAGGCGCCGCGGGGGAGTCGACCAAGGCGGAGGAACCTCGATTGTCGGCACCGGCGGGCGGAGCGCGGCGGAGGGGGCTCCAGAAGTACGATATGCGACGAAAGTGGGGAGTTCAACGGCGCGACGAGCTGGACGGGGAAGGATACCACCATTGGCGAGGAGGAAGGTCGCGGACGAAGGGGCTGTCTGGCGTTTAGGGTTTCGTCGAGGAAGGTGAGTAGATTTTTGGAATTTCCTGATCTTCTTCTTCTTCCTTTTCTCTTGTCGTTGTTACCGGTGTGTGGGTTTGGGGCGCCCGCTGGCCAGAGATGGCCGGGGCGGTGGAGTTGTTGGCACGGTGTTGGTAACGGGGGTGGCTTTGGCTGATAGCAATGGTGATGGCGATCCTGGTTGTTTGTGGCGGTGGAGCTTTTCGGATGACCACGGTGGTGGCGCTAATAGTGGTGTTGGCGTGGATAACGGTGGTGGTGCGTGGCGAAGGGGCGGCCACTCCGGTGGTGTTGGCTGAGACGGTTGATGTGGGGCAGGAAGTCGGTGGTCGACCGGGAGGCCTAGGAGGATGGCTGGAAATATGGTGGCAAATTTTAGGGTTAGGGATTTGGGGATTAGTTTTAGGGTTCGAGTCGTGCTGTGGAGTTGTGTCCTGCTTGTCATGGGATCAAGATTGTGTCTGGCATATCGGACACGAAAGAGATATACTTGTATTGGTAATCTGGATATAGTGGAATGACACCCGGGGTCGGACCCGAGGCCATCACGGCTGACACGGATAATTTTAGACACCGACACGACGCACGACACTTTGTGGAGAAAATTTTTCGGGGGGTTTGTGAATGGTAGAAATATTTGGATGAGTACCTGCCTATTTATAGGATGTGGGAATTCCCAGTTGAATAGGGATTGGAATTTGATTAAATCCCCAATAGATAGATTCCATGCAATTTAAATTGTTTTAAAATCTAATTCAAAAACCTATCTTTAATTTAAAAGCCATTTAAATTAAGGCAAATACAATATTTTCCAATTTAAATTATCAAAATAATTCAAATATTAAGTGAAACAAAATTTAAAATATCCTTTCCATAAATATTAAAATATAGCATTAATTAATTTCGAAAATAAAAAAATATTTCTTAAATATTAAATCATGAAATAGCTTTTCTAATTAACAAAAATATGTTATTAGTAATTTCCAAATTTCGCAAACATTTGAAACACATTTCATATAACCCAAAATTTTCAAATCCCTACTTATTTTTAAGCAAGTAACAAAATAACTATTTTATAAAAATATTTATCATATTGTTTTTGAAAACTAAAAATTTATCTATATAAATAATACCTCTAAAAATGTTTTACAAAAATATGTATCTCGCACATATTCGCACTCGACGAGACATACGAAAAATGCGAACTCGTACGCGACGTGTAATACGACTATGCGACGTACAATACCAAGTAAAAATTTTAAATACTCAATTTATAAAAAAATTTAAAAGTAGAAATTTAGGGGTTTTACATCCTACCCAACTTAAAAGAATTTTGTCCTCGAAATTAAGAATTAGTAGGGGTGAAAAGACACAAGGGGTTATTGGTGGGGAACAATCAATTATAAGGCTCAACAAAATCGTGTCGTAAGAAGTTGCGATCTAGATCATAGAAAATAATACGGGTATGGTCGTAGATAGTGAATGAGGGTCATGGTAGAAAATATAGGGCTGAGAAGGCGGACGAGGAGTTTAGGATGAAGACATAGCACATTTGAGTGGTGATGGTCATAATTGATAGGGAAGCTAGATGTTCTAGCACACGCCTTTGTCCTTCTAAAATGGTGAAGGCGAAAGCAACAAGGAGTTCAAAGACGATATTATCGAATACGAATACATGGTTCAAAGGCGTCCAAATAAGTTCAAAAAGAATTGCCACGGCAGTCGCGGGGAGACTCTAGGGCCAAGTTAACTACGTCTCCATACACGTTGAACAATATACAAAAGGCAAACCAAGTGCACTATGGTTGATCAGACCATAATACGTCGGTTCTGATTTAGACAATGTATTAGTGGGCACCCACAATTAACATATGCCACGAACAAGCTCGATAAAGAATAAGCTTGCAAAACTAGACTATAATAGCAACATAAGATAGTAAAAATATAAGCGGTGTATGATGAAGGAAATTAATTAGTCCAAGATCCTTTAAAATCTAAGCCTTGCCCCAAGTTTGGGCCTATACAGTCGGCTTGGTTGACTAGATAAGTTAGGGTCCACTGAATTCTATGGTCTAAGTGAACCTATCAATGTGGTCCGCAAAAGGTTGGTTAGGTCGGAAGGTATTCTACCCAACTTAAAAGAGTTAAACTAGTAGTGTAAAGGGGTCAATGGGTCAAGCAATCAAGGTAAAGCGCAAGTCAAGCATTACACCTCGGGTGGAAAGAATTGAGTCGAGGTCGAGCCTCATCTATAGTCAAAAAGTATATTGGTTTCACGGTAGGGATTAGAGTCTAGTCTTTTTGACCCGAAAGTCGTAATATGAAATTAGAGTACAAGGAGACGTGTTTTAGTGGCACGTGATATACCTACATAAAGGTAGGATCGTGTAGGTCTTGCTTGTGAAATTTGTGGGAAGGTAACGTCTAGTGTTGTGCTCCAATTATCCAAGTCACGGTAAAGGACACAAAAGAATTAAAATAGAAAGTGGGAATTCATAAAATAATGATTAACGCACAAAGTAAATGACCAAGTTAACGCATGAAATAATGATAATTCATATTCTAGTAGATCAAGGAAAAATAAGTTAGGAATACCATTTCTAGAGATGTGACAGCCACTTGATGGGGTATGATCAAGGAACAATCCAATTATTTCTCAAGTTCCAAATGGTTAGAAAGTCACGACAAAATCTAGATTTGAGGAAATATCGAGGAAGTCAAGATTGGAATATAACCATATGATCTTGGAGATGACTAACAACACTTGTATGTACACTACTATCATGGTCGTGAGGGATATGGCAATTACTATGGAATACTCCTAACTCATTAGAGTTATCTTAGTGGCCTACAAATAAAAAAAAATTTAAACTGGAGTTTCCTCCAAAACTTTCTCAATAAAAAAAATTTAAAAAAAAAAATTACCACCAAAATTGTATTTACTCTAAGCTGTTCAATTAAACCATGGATAACAATTTAAATTGTATTCATAAATCTCAAAGCAAGCTTTCATCATGTTACTACTAACTTTTTTTTCTCCAAAACTTATCGTTCAAATCCAACTATTGAAATCAAGAGTTCATAATTCATGAATCCATAAAATTTCATAATCAATCAAAATTTTAAAATCCAAAATTTTTCAAATAACTACAGAAAGAGTCTTAGCATGAAAAACAATCTCAAAATTGAAGTTCAATATCTTAATGCACCTATCAACCCTAATCCGACAACATGAATTTTTTTTTGCCAATTTTGATAATCTCAATCAAAATATTTTTACTCAAAATCTAAATAGATTTGTAAATCATAAATCACATGCCACAATTTAAATTTTGAAAATCTTCCTCAAAAAACATTAATTTTATATCTTCCAAAATATTTTAAACCCAAAATAAAAAAATTTGTAGCTTCCACTTAAAATTTAAAATTTAAGAAACATGCTAATCGTAAGTTGTACGAGAATAATTTCTACTGCTACTTTTAAAATCCAAGATCATTTTCAAACCAAATTTATAACTATTCAATGGCGTATAACAATAACTCAATAAATCATAAATATCACAACTTGAAATTGAAATCAGTTTTATATTTGCTCAAAGACGTATAGCTATAATCCAATAGATCATAAATATCAAAATTTGAAAATCAAAACAATTTTTTAAATCAATTGCGTATAGATTCCAACTATTTTTCTGCAGCATAAAAAAAAAATCCTATTAATCCTCTTATGATCACTACTTAGAAATCTCAAGATTACAACTTCCTTAGATATCCTATTTTACAAATTACTAATAAGTAAAATCATACTTTTTTTTAATTCCATTAGAGCCTTAAATGTATTCCAATTGCCAATGTAACCCTTCTAGACATATGGTTGACCAATAAGTATATAGTAGTGTAGTCACCTTTCTAACTGTCACTAAGCACGAAAGATAAGAATTTACGGTAGGAGGAATTCAAGCAGGATGCAAACCAAGGAGGTCGAACGAGAGTTCAAAATTTGAAGTCAATAAAGGATGTCAAGTAGGTGGATGAGATTCTAGACTCTAATCCTATATTGTAGGCCCACATCGGTATAATTACGTAGCCGAAGTGACAAACTTGACCTGCATGGGCCACCACAAAAACATGTAACGCCCCAGTTACTTGAGACTAGATACGTATCATGCCAACTGTATACATACGAGTAAATATACGACTCGTATATATACATAAGCTGTAAATGTAGAAAGCCAAGACATAAATCTCATCCACAAAGATAAATAATGATATAAAGCAACTTTGAGTTTGTCAAGTACACAATCGTTGGGCGGAGACAAAGTCCACTACCAACTATCTCAATGATATAAATGTACAAGAAAGCGATCGACAAAATGATAAAAACGAACCAAGAGCAATTATCTTCGAGAAATGGAGAAGATCACGGCCTTGGCTAGAATACCTGCAGAAAGCATGAACACACACCTGGGGAAAAACCAGGTCCTCAGAGGGACGTAACAAGACACATAATATCATGCCATAACTGAATAGTAAGAGCTCAATAGAAAATATACATGCGTAAAGGTTCCTAACCATTCTATGTGATATATACTTTGAGAAGACAACGTTCTACGCAGGAGCTTAGGTGTTTAGCATAGATGGAGAGAGAGTGGTAGTAGGTAGCGCTCATAAGAGACACTATCGACCATGGGCAGAAAGTAGCTCTCATACGAGAACTATCGGCCCCGGGGCAGTAAGTAGCGCTCATCCGAGACACTATCGGCCCAAATCTATGTGTGTACTAAACATGTAGCCCCTACGCTAATAACTGTCTTCCCCCTCCCTATGATACTATACATGTGTCGACTCTACGACACTGCTTAATCTTTAATAACTGCCAAGTCTTCTACAAATCTATTGACAGTTATATCCTAACGCACGGCCTGTATGCACCGATGTACGGTCGGTACGCAAGTCCGTATCTATATGCGACTCACAACTCACACACAACCCGTGGCACATCGTGACAGTTTATGAGATGCACTAAACACACGGTGGTCACTTAACTCTAAGCCAATTTCATAAAATAATTTGCATATATATATAATTTTGAAAGAACAACATAAAGAAAAAGTATGCATGATATTGAGCAAAAATTTAAACAGTAAAGGCAAGGTGTCTTGCCTGGTGTTACGCCTGGTGTGGTGCGATGTTCCGTCAAGTCCAGTAGTCCAATGACCGGGGTCGATATATGAGGGTCCAGTATTTCATGAGAAGAGAAACGCGTGATCAGTCGTGGTCAATGGTGAAAATAGAGGAGAAATGGTGAAGAACATACTCCTACTATTTTTAGAAAAATATTTCTAATGCTTAAGACTAGATTTTTGTTAGTAAAATAATTTTGGTAGATACTTGAAATCAAAAACCGTTTTAGGCAAATTCTCTGTTTGTAATAAAAGAATAATCATATTTTTATTTATTTGATAAAAATACTTGAATATATTTTATAATTTGAAAGCTACTATATCTATTTTTTTTAGTCAACCCTTTGTATAAGAAATTAAATACTAAAATGAATAACCATATTATTTATATATATTTATAAATATTTATACATATTTATTTCCAATTCCTATTTAATAAAGAAAATGATAACCTTAATAGCAAAAATAATAATAATAATAATTATAATAGTAATAATAATAATGATAATAATAATAGATATAATAATAATGATAATAATAATAATAATAATAATTATTATTATTATTATAATGATAATAAATACTAATAATACTAATAATATTATTAATACAACTATGGTAAGAATAATAATAATAATATTATTATTATTATTAATATTAATATTAATAAACTATAGTATATTCTCTAATAAGCTTCTGTACTCTTCCCTCTACCAACCCAGTGTGAGAGAGAGAGGAAAGAGAGGAAGAAGCGAGAGAGGGAGCATGGGCGAGGGGCTTACAGCGGAAGGCGCCGGCGGTCGGCGGCCAGGCGCAGCGGTTTCTGGTCTTGGCGCGGTGCAGCAGAGGTCGGGTTCGGCTGATTTTGGCCGGTGATGCCGGCACACTGGAGGCTTCCGTCAGAGAGGGCGTGGCGGAGGGCTGCTCAGGTCGACGAGATCTGAGCTGGTGCGGCGTCAAGGCTCGCGAGAGGCTGAAGGCGCCGCGGGGGAGTCGACCAAGGCGGAGGAACCTCGGTTGTCGGCGCCGGCGGGCGGAGCACGGCGGAGGGGGCTCCAGAAGTACGACATGCGACAGAAGTGGGGAGTTCGGCAGCACGGCGAGCTGGACGGGGAAGGACACCACTATTGGCGAGGAGGAAGGCCGCGGACGAAGGGGCTGTCCGGCGTTTAGGGTTTCGTCGAGGAAGGTGAGTAGATTTTTGGGATTTCCTGATCTTCTTCTTCTTCCTTTTCTCTTGTCGTTGTTACCGGTGTTTGGGTTTGGGGCGCCCGCTGGCCGGAGATGGCCGGGGCGGTGGAGTTGTTGGCACGGTGTTGGTAACGTGGGTGGCTTTGGCTGATAGCAATGGTGATGGCGATCCTGGTTGTTTATGGCGGTGGAGCTTTTCGGATGACCATGGTGGTGGCGCTAATGGTGGTGTTGGCGTGGATAACGGTGGTGGTGCATGGCGAAGGGGCGGCCACTCCGGTGGTGTTGGCTGAGACGGTTGATGTGGGGCAGGAAGTCGATGGTCGGCCGGGAGGCCTAGGAGGATGGCTGGAAACATGGTAGCGAATTTTAGGGTTAGGGATTTGGGGATTAGTTTTAGGGTTCGAGTCGTGCTGTGGAGTTGTGTCCTGCTTGTCATGGGATCAAGATTGTGTCTTGCATGTCGGACACGAAAGAGATGTACTTGTATTGGTAATCTGGATATAGTGGAATGACACCCGGGGTCGGACCCGAGGCCATCACGGCTGACACGGATAATTTTAAACACCGACACGACGCACGACACTTTGTGGAGAAAATTTTTCGGGGGGTTTGTGAATGGTAGAAATATGTGGATGAGTACCTGCCTATTTATAGGATGTGGGAATTCCCAGTTGGATAGGGATTAGGATTTGATTAAATCCCCAATAGATAGATTCCATGCAATTTAAATTGTTTTAAAATCTAATTCAAATACCTATCTTTAATTTAAAAGCCATTTAAATTAAGGCAAATACAATATTTTCCAATTTAAATTATCAAAATAATTTGAATATTAACTGAAACAAAATTTAAAATATCCTTTCCATAAATATTAAAATATAGCATTAATTAATTTTGAAAATCAAAAATATTTCTTAAATATTAAATCATGAAATAGCTTTTCTAATTAACAAAAATATGTTATTAGTAATTTCCAAAATTTGCAAACATTTGAAACACATTTCATATAACCCAAAATTTTCAAATCCCTACTTATTTTTAAACAAGTAACAAAATAACTATTTTATAAAAATATTTATCATATTGTTTTTTAAAACTAAAAATTTATCTATATAAATAATACCTCTAAAAATGTTTTACAAAAATATGTATCTCGGACATATTCGCACTCGACGAGACATACGAAAAATGCGAACTCGTACGCGACATGTAATACGACTATGCGACGTACAATACCAAGTAAAAATTTTAAATACTTAATTTATAAAAAAAATTAAAAGTAGAAATTTAGGGCTTTTACAGTTCTCAGTATTCTATACATCCTGGAGGGACTAAGATGTATCAAGATATCAAGCAGCACTTCTGGTGGAACGGAATGAAGAGGAAGATAGCTAGATTTGTTTCCCGTTGCTTGATATGTCAGCAAGTGAAGGCAGAACAACAAAGGCCAGCTGGATTATTGTTACCGCTTCCTATCCCAAAATAGAAGTGGGAGCATATTACCATAGACTTTGTGACCGGTTTACCGAGATCACCAAGTGGTAAAGATGCTATTTGGGTGATAGTAGATCGGCTTACGAAGGTGGCATATTTTCTTCCTTTCAGAGTAGGACAATCTACAGAAAAGTTGGCGGAGTTGTATATGCTACAGATAGTCAGGCAGCAAGGAGTCCCTGTCAGTATTGTGTCAGACAGAGATACCCGCTTTACATCGCATTTTTGGAAGTGCTTACATCATAGTTTGGGTACTAAATTAAGATTTAGTACGGCTTACCATCCACAGACGGACGGGCAATCAGAAATGACAATTCAGACTTTAGAAGATATGTTGCGAGCTTGCACCCTAGATTTTGGAGGATCTTGGGAGAGCCACATGCACTTAGTCGAGTTCTCATACAACAACAGTTATCAAGCCAGTATCCAGATGGCGCCATTTGAAGCACTATATGGTAAGAAGTGTAGGTCGCCACTAGCATGGGATGATATCGGGGAGAGGAAGATGCTAGGCCCAGAAACGATTATCCAGACAGTTGAAGTGATTAAAGAAATTAGGGAGCGACTTAGAGTTGCGCAAGATCGACATCGTCATTGGGCAGACCAGCATCATAGGCCGCTAGAATTCTCTGTTGGGGACCACGTGTTCTTGCGGATCTTACCTACCCGTGGAGTCATTAGATTTGGCATTCGCTGGAAGTTGAGTCCACGATACGTAGGCCCATTTGTTATTCTTGATAGGGTAGGCGATGTTGCTTATCGTTTGTCCCTTCCACCTTCATTACGAGAGGTGCATGATATATTTTATGTATCTCAGTTGCGTAGGTATGTATCGGACCCAAGCCATATCCTCAATCATTCTGAGCTGGTTGTTGGTACCAACCTATCCTATGAGGAGCAGCCGGTGTCCATCTTGGACCGAAGGGAGAAGATACTCAAGAACCGAACAATTAGTCTTGTCCGGGTTGCTTGGGGTCATCATTCCTTAGGAGAGTCAACGTGGGAACGTGAGGATGATATCCGATCACGGTATCCGCACCTGTTTGACTCGCAAGGTATATCTCTTTCTGTATACCTTGATTGTCTTAACTCCGCATGCTTGTCGCCCTATGAGTAGAAATTACTTGATATCGTAGATTATTAAATATAGATATGTTACTTGCTATGGAGATTGTAAAATAATTGCTTGCTTAAATTGCTTGTACTTAGATTAGTTTAGCTTTGATATCACTCCCCGTTCCCAGAATACGTATTCTAATACGTGTACTGCTTGAATGTATTTATTTGATATTTATCATGTATTGTTCTGTATTTAAATTTCCTTTAATTTTACGCTAATTAATTTTCTGTATTTTACTTTCTGCTTTTATTCTCTGCTTTAGCTTGCTTTAGGTTCGGCCTAGGTTGGTTTATTTTCGGGTTTATGATGGTTCATCATGAACCAAATCCAACACCCCCATTTAAGCCTCATCCCCTTTCTCTCTCTTCATTACTTTTTCTCATTACTCTTCTTCTTCTTCATAACTCTCTCCACCTACCAAAATCCATAGGCAAGTACATCTTGCTCCACATGAGAACCCATATTTTTATGGTTCATTTATCTCCCTCTCGTGATCCTAAGAGAGTTTAGAACTTGGCATTTTTTATTTTGAAGTCTTATTTTTAGTAGATCCAGAAATTACTATTTTTCGAATTTCAGTGGTTTTGATCTGTCAAACTTCCTTATTTCCAAGTTTTGTTCATTCCAGATTGATTGAGGTTGTATTATACGCCATTCTGACCCATAGGAACCCTATTTCTGGCTTGGAACGAAGGTTCCATGGAAATTGGAGTTCAGGAGGAACTCTACGCCCACGTTGTTACATGTTAGCGTAATATTGAGTTTTACGCCCATGTTGTTACGTGTTAGCGTAATATTGAGTTTTACGCCCACGTTGTTACGTGTTAGCGTAATATTGAGTTTTACGCCCATGTTATACGCGTCCGTGTAGTGCCGAGCTTTACGCCCACGATCACACGTGTCAGCGTAAAACTGTTTTACGCAAGTTTACTTGACTTGGCATTTTTTTTTTACGCGCACAGCATTTCAGGCGTAAAATTTGACTCTTTGCACGAGCAACTTTTACGCGTGGCTCGATCCTTTACGCATACCATGCTTTACGCGCACAGTATTTCCTGCGTAAAACTCTAATATTTTTACTCGTACTTCTTGGCTCGGCGTAAAGTGAGTTTTTACGCGCAACTTGTTCCTTTATTTTGAGCATATTTCCTTTACGCGTATTCATCCATGCGTATAATTTGACCCTTACGCGCACGAGTTTTACGCATGACGTTACCTTTTACGCATACCTTGTTTTACGTGCGTATTTTGCCTTAGCGTAAAAACTTTGGCGTAGACTAATCATGGTATAACTAGCCTTAGCGTAATTCAACCTTGGTGTTCCCATTGCCCTATACTTTATTCACTTTATGTTGGTATGATAATTCTCCTCTTATATCCTTACGGCTTTTGGCATAAACTTGATATAATCATGATATGTTAATATTTTTTTAATATAGATTGTTACGTGGAATGTACCATGTGTCGTGAATTGATTTATAGATACCCCGAATGACTGGAATTTAATCCTATGAGTTGTAGACTCGACCATACTAAATAGTTGACTTTCATGCCTTGTTACGAATTGACATTGATTGTTATCTTGACTAATAATTGATCATGCGTTCCTAGTTGGAACTAAGAGACTGGCTAGTCGTCTTATTGAATTGAATGAATGAGACACGTTCGTATTAACTATGAACTATTGTAATCGACTGGCTGATCCCGAATATTGGCATACAGGCACATGCAGGCTTCAATTTATTTATTTATTTACTTATTTATTTATTTATTATTTTACAGAAGCAGCATGTGTACTTTATGGTCAAGGCATGATTATCCTGTGGATAGTTTTGATTGTTGCATTACGCTATGTAAGACCTACAAACTAACCGTACGGGTATCGTTGTAGAGTTATGCATATTGTGCTTGTACGAAAGTACTCATTTTGAATGACCATGATCCACGGCATGGGATTTCACTTAACATAGATGCTATTAAGTTAAATAAAATAATGATAGCATGGAGAGAATGGATTTTTGAGTTCTTACATGACAGACCTCTTTGGGACTATTAGTGCCCGACAGGCCGACTGGTTCCCATAGATACTACAAATCTGTCATTCGGGCAGGAAGCGGTATCTGCTTATATTATTTATTGTATATTTTATATTGATGACGGGTGTCCCGCTGGGACTCGTCTAATTCATGATTGGCGCAATTGATTGACTGGATAGACTAGCCTTGCTTGTACATAGTAAGAACTGAGGAACCCTTATTGCATAATTCCAAGGTAACTTGGAACTCACAGTTGCAAGCCGTAGTAGTTGCGTGGCCGTTTAAATTAATTTATTTGTGTACTGTACCTACTCTATTTACTAACTGAGATGATCATAATGTCAGGGCATGACGGGTCAACTTCTGTTCTTGTTTGGTTGGGAAGTTGGTTTGAAGTGTCGTGATGTTGTGTGATGTCACGACCCGCACCCGCTTTTCGGATACGAGACGTGTCCAAGCCAGCCTACGCCGCAGAGTCGGTGGTAGAACGCTGTCACGGCCATGATGCTCAAAATCACAAAATAATACTTTTATTGCTCATTCACATTTCTAAGATTTATTACAACAATTATAAGATTTACATTGGAAAGAAAATACAATGTTCTTACATATTTTATGAAAATAATACCACTGCTATCTATTTCTAGGTTTTGTCTGCAAGTACACTCGTATCTCCCAAGGCTAAGTGTATCCACGGCTAACCTGAAAAATGTTGGTTTCCAGTCAGGAATGGAACAAGTACACAAACCGACGGCAATACGAAAACACAATAGAATTAACAAGACATGAAAATAACATATGAGATATAAAAACTGGAAGATAACTGATGACATAGCACGATAGAGAAGTAAAGGAAAAATAAAAGACATCTACCTAGGTGGTGTGAAATATCCGTTTCGACATGTGAACAGCTAGGGGATAAATCCGGCACACTGCACGTGTCGTGTGCAGCAGCTATCGTTCGAGAATAGATATTTTGGGGATATTTCTGGGTAGTCCACATGTCTACTAAGGTATTTCCCCTCCCGACTACTCCGTGTGACGAGCGTGTCAACAAGCAGCAAGATATATGTATAAACATGAAATGAAAAGACTACTATAAATCGAAAGCAATCAGAAAGTGTACTTGCCTGAGGTCCTTTGTTGGTGAAACCGGTAGTCCCATTGGATTCAAATTTTGGCTAGAATCGAATTGTAGAAGTTCATGATTGCAACGGAAATAAAAATAATAATTAGTCATGGTCGTGATTATTCTAAGAGAAAATTTGTTTTATAATATGTATATAAACCTATAAAATAATAAATTCAGGAAGTCTTGCCACAATAAAACCAAAACTACTAAATCTCATTTAAAATTTTCTTATACAAAACTTATTATAATTATTTTTAAAATACTTATCTATGAGCTACTTCTAAACATTCCTTTATACGAACATTATTTTAAAAGTCTTTATCTATTATAGCCCAAGCCCAACTATATACTTATCACATATAAGCCTTTGAAATCTCTATATATATTTTTATTAATAAAACTAATGATTAGAAATACTATAATCATATATTAAACCTCCAAATATAATTTAAAACTAGATTTTTATAAATTCGTTCAAGGAAACTTTATAATTAGAGATAACTAAACCCTCTTAGGAAATATACTAGATGCACTTGTTTAATATATATATATATATATATATATATATATATATATATATATATATATATATATATATATATATATATTATATATATATATATATATATATATATATATATATATATGTATATGAAATTCCTTTAAAGCCCAAAATAATAATTAACCCAAACATAAAATATATATTTTCCCAAATTCCATAATAACTGGCTTAGGCCTAAATCAATAATTAAAATTGAAGCTATTAGAGCCCAACATAATTTTAAACCCAGTAAGATTTCCTTGTGGTTTTAAGGCCCAAAAATCAATTTCACTAAATGATCCATTAATAAAACAAGTAGTAGTAATAATAATAATAATAATAATAATAATAATAATAATAATAATAATAATAATAATAATAATAATTTTCAGTAATACTATAATATATATATTAATAGTATATACGTTTTTGGTATCCTATACTTTACTTTTTCACATATTGGTATACGCAAGGCTATACAACTAATTTGATCAGAGCCCATAGCCCATGAGGCTATTACCCAAAGCATACTAGCTTCTCAGAGAAGCTTCAACTCATAGTTAAGAAAGAGAAAATGCAGGGATGAAACGAGGGGTTACCAGAGCTCTCCTCCTCTCTGAGGACTCGGGAACAAATTGGAGAAGGCGACGACGAGAAGAAGGGACGCCCGACGGAACTCGGCGCTGGAAAAGCGAGCTCGCCGTGGCTCGCCCGCTCCGAATCTGGGCGGCGCTGGAAGCAGTGCTGTGGCGGTCGTGTCGGTTGGACGGCCACGGGGATGCTCACCGACCTCGTCCGGTAGCGGAGCGGCTCAAAAAAAGGAGGCTGGTCGTCAGCCTGTTACGTCTGCCGGAACCCACGACGAGGGTGCCTCGGCTTGCCAACAGGGAGGCGCGGTGGCTCTTGGCGGGTCTGCGACGTCAGTGGGCTCGCACGTTGGTTCGGATCTGCCGCGGAAAGAGTGGTACGACCCTGTCGACGATGATCCTCGCCGAGGTCGACGGCACCCCTGTGCCTAGCTACATTGAAGCGAGCTCAGCACCACTTCTCCAAGCGGCCGCTCCAGTCGGGTGGAGAGAACAGTCGATCGTTGCTCGGTTGTTGGCGCCACCAGGAGGAAGGGTCGGTGCGACAACGTTTGAGAAGGCTTTGCCGACGATTTCTCGGTCACGGGGAGGAGTGAATCACGCGCGCCGAGGAGATCGACGCGGGGAGTCGAACGAGGTCTCACGGCCTCGACGGTTAGTCACAGTGGCCGCACGCGAGTGAGCAGCCAATGTGGCAGGTCGGGCAAAGACTGTGGTCTGGTGCACGCCGGTGGTCGCTCTTCGGCTCGATGCAGCCCCGCGCGATGCTGAGGAGCGGAGGAAGAAGCTAGGCGGAGGCCTCGACGGAAAATAGGCATGTGTGTCTGTGGTTTGAAGGTGGCACCGGCCGTCCTCACGTGGAAGACGGCATCCACAGTAGAGGACCAGAGGGCTCAGAGATGCTGCATCCGAGGTCGCTCCGGCACCGGGCGTCGGCGTGCGATCGATGCGCTGACACGTGGTCGAGGCTCGGTGATCGAAGGAGGTCGGGGATCGGTATGGCGCTCGGGTTCGATTATGATGGTGGTGGTGATGGATGTAATTAGGGTTTGGGAGAGGAAGTCGTAGAAGAAGGCTGTGGAGGAATTACTTGTTGGCATAATGCAGCTAGGTTTTTAGGTTATGCTACAGCACCATGTTGGATATATATATAGGTAGGTAAAAGAGATTGGGCCGTGTTGATCTTGTGGGTGTTGGTGACTAGCATGACTCGAACATATATAGATTAATTATTACTTGGCTTGGCAAAGATTTACTCTTATCTATAAGGAAAAAATGGGTGAGGGATGGAAAACTTGAATTCAAATTATCGTAATAATGAGTGAGGGGCAATATTGAATAAGCATGATGATATTAAGTAATTGCACTTAATGCTACAATAAAACCATCGTGGCAATCCTGAAAGTGTTAGTGATGATAATACTATCATCACTACTAATGTTAGCAATGATAGCCTCGACTAATAAAGAAAAAGCAAAACTTAATTCTTTTATAATAATAAATAAAGTAATATTACATCGAATATTTCTAGAAGTATATTTATAAAATAACTAGTAAATGTTTTTTTTCCCTTCAAAATATATATGTAATTACTCCCTTAAACATAAAATATTTTCCATCCCGAAATATTTATAATCATTAAAATAAACAAGTTAGCACTTTCCATAATATTTAATTTAAAGCTAGTTTTTTTTATAAAGAAATAATCATAAATTATTATTCACCATGTATCAGAGAAAATTACCTTTAAACACAAAATAAATAAATAAATAAAGTAAAATTCGGAAAGAGGGGTTACAAATCTACCCACCTTAGAAATAAATTTGTCCTCGAATTTAAGGACTACCGGAATAGACCGACTTGGTTGATCGGCGAAAAAGATGGTAAGTTTATGATAAAATATTGATAAGATGGATAAGAAGAAAAGAAACATTTCTCTAATAAGAGCATTGATCAACTAGGGAGGAAATGGAAGGGTAAATAGGTATGGCTTGGTGTTGGAACCTTGGGCTATGGTTTTGAATTCCAAAATGCTCTAAAAAAATTTCTACCCACCTTAGAAATATTCTTACTCGAAAATTTCGAATGACACAATTAGTCACGATCAAGAAATGATATGATCGCTGATCAAATGAATTAGGTCGTGAATAAAATTGAAATTTTACGAAAAGATACTTGGTGGCACGATTAACTACCCTTGGAATTATATAGGCATGATCAATGGTCAAATTTTTAGGCTGATGTTAAACATGGAAAATCGCTTAGATAAATTTAAGAAGTCGCGATCAAGGCTACTCATGGAAGTCATCTAAGCATGATCAAAATTTAAAAGTTGGTACGAATATGAACAAGATCACAATAGTCATGATCACAGTAGAAAAAATAAAATTTAGTAAAAATATAGGCACGATTATGATTTAGTCATGAACAAAATTTGTTCCAGATCGATCAAAGTTGAAATCATTGTGGTAGGAACAAATAGTTAAGCAAAATTATTTAGGCACGATTATAAAATCGAATTCTAGGATAACATGCGAACTAGCACGAGTGAAATAAAATTGAATAGTCTACCTGTGATCTAAAGGTCGTTAAGGATGGTCCAAATTAAAACCGTTCTAATACGATCGATTGGGTATGAATGATTATAGAATCATAATCTAGGGGTGATTATATGAATAAGCATGATTATGAGTCTAGCGGAAGGAATTCAAATTAGGTCTAAAAGGTGACGATTCAAAAATAGAAAGATATGGAGGAAACGAAAAATCAGTTTATTGAGAAGTTGGTAACTAGGAATAATGTATAAATCAATTTAGAAAACTTATAGTTACATGTCAATAAGACGTAGTCTCTAGGGTATTCGAAACTCGTAAACATAATCGAGGTCATTTTATCGAGAATTTATGCCTCGCCAGTGTACAGCTAGCTGCAATAAACTCTTGATTCCACGACTCAAGCAAGGATACGGTAATGAATACCCTATCAACTCTATTCAATCTGGACATAACAGCTTAAAGACGAAGATAGGACGACCAAGATATAGTTTTGACAATGTTCGATAACTTATACTTACTCGAGATTACTTTAACTTAGGGATCATGCCTCGCTAGTGCGCTGCTGGCTGCAGTGAACCCCCAGTCTCCATAAGTCAAATAAGTGGCGACAGTGCGCGGCTGTCAGCCATCGTAAGTCATCAAACTTATTCCAACTGTACCCTCTAAGGATATCAAAGGAGTTAAAAAATAATACAAATTGATAAAGATAGAAAAAGTGCAAGCATCTGTTCTTTAAGTATAGGATTCAGCTCCTTGAAAAGAAAAACAATTGATTTGGAAGGATGATGATTGAAGTCGAAATTAGTAAAAAAATCTTTTAATCCTTATTACACGGGTATTCAATATTCAACGATTGACAGGAAAACTTTTGAATCTAAAAACTTAACTCGAGATTAGCAGACAATTGAGTGACGTTATTTTAAAAATAATTCTTTAGGTCCAAGGAAAAGAATATAAGTGATAAGATAAAGTTGTACAATTGATCATGATTAGAGGAAAATGGCCGAGGGCAAAAGAAATATAAACCTAGATTTATATTTCTCTAATATTCAAAATCAAGGAAAAATATGTAAAAAGCACTATGTCTACCATTTATGAATATATTTATACACGAATATATATATATCTATAGCCTAAATAAATCCCAAAAATTTCAAAAATCAATCTAAAAGAAGATTATCTATTTTTTTGAGTAAAATATAAATTTAAATAACAATAATACACATATTATATTAAATATACAATTTATAGAAATTATTCACAAAACCAAGAATGGACTACCAATATGTATACACATCTATATGTCTATATGGACGTTGTTGGTCGCACTACATGACTACCAGGGCTTAGGTTGCGTTCGGGTCCAGTCCGGGCTGAATTGGCACAACCAGATCTCATAATATTAATAAATAACTAATTAAATTCTTTATAGAGGTCAAGTTGCAACTTAGCCTGGTTTTCCCAGCTAGGATACACCTATGGCTCGACCTTCTCTACTATGGCTAGAACATTAATCAATGCACACGACCACACTATCCGTGTCATGATTTCTAGTCATTCTGTACTCTAAATCTTAACCATGACTAAACCCTTCTATAATTATAATAAAATTCCAAAAATCGTAATTGAAAATAAAAATTTTATTATAAAATTCGAAAAAAAGGGGTTACGATTAAGGATTGGGTTCCAGGAGGCCTAAGTTGATGAGTAAATAGTCTACCCACCTTAGGTCACAACGTCGTATCAAAATGTAATAGTGTATCTATGGAATTCCTCAAATTATCTAAATCTCAGGAAGTCCTTACCTAAATTGCAGGGCCTATATAACAACCTTAACTACCCCATGGTAAATCGTGTAAGAGATTCCTAGTCCTAGTCATTCTACTAGAATCAATTCAATCCTATTTGTGAATGAGCATTTTCTAGGCGCAGGCTCGCAGTAGTATGACTAATATGGTACTACCACGAGTTCGCATAATCTGCAAAGACAGACCTGTATGGGCCACCACAAAAACTTGTCACGATCCGCACCCGCTTTTCGGATATAAGACGTGTCTAAGCCAGCCTACGCCGCAGAGTCGGCGGTAGAACGCTGTCACGGCCATGATGCTCAAAATCACAAAATAATACTTTTATTGCTCATTCACATTTCTAAGATTTATTACAACAATTATAAGACTTATATTGGAAAGAAAATACAATGTTCTTACATATTTTATGAAAATAATACCATTGCTATCTATTTTTAGGTTTTTGTCTGCAAGTACACCGGTATCTCCCAAGGCTAAGTAAATCCACGGCTAACCTAAAAAATGTTGGTTTCCAGTCAGGAATGGAACAAGTACACAAACCGACGACAATACGAAAACATAATAGAATTAACAAGACATGAAAATAACATATGAGATATAAAAACTGGAAGATAACTGATGACATAGCACGATAGAAAAGTAAAGAAAAAATAAAAGACATCTACCTAGGTGGTGTGAAATATCTGTTTCGATATGTGAACTGCTAGGGGGTAAATCCGGCACACTGCACGTGTCGTGTGCAGCGGCTATCGTTCAAGAATAGACATTTTGGGGATATTTTTGGGTAGTCCACATGTCTACTAAGGTATTTCCCCTCCCGACTACTCCGTGTGACGAGCGTGTCAACAAGCAACAAGATATATGTATAAACATGAAACGAAAAGACTACTATGAATCGAAAGCAATCAGAAAGTGTACTTGCCTGAGGTCCTTTGTTGGTGAAACCGGTAGTCCCATTGGATTCAAATTTTGGCTAGAATCGAAATACAGAAGTTCATGATTGCAACAGAAATAAAAATAATAATTAGTCATGGTCGTGATTATTCTAAGAGAAATTTTTTTCTATAATATGTATATAAACCTATAAAATAATAAATTCAGGAAGTCTTGCCACAATAAAACTAAAACTACTAAATCTTATTTAAAATTTTCTTATACAAAACTTATTATTATTATTTTTAAAATACTTATCTATGAGCTACTTCTAAACATTCATTTATACGAACATTATTTTAAAAGTCTTTATCTATTATAGCCCAAGCCCAACTATATACTTATCACATATAAGCCTTTGAAATCTCTCTATATATTTTTATTAATAAAACTAATGATTAGCAATACTATAATCATATATTAAACCTCCAAATATAATTTGAAACTAGATATATATAAATTCGTTCAAGGAAACTTTATAATTAGAGATAACTAAACCCTCTTAGGAAATATACTAGATGCACTTGTTTAATATATATATATGTATATGAAATTCCTTTAAAGCCCAAAATAATAATTAACCCAAACATAAAATATATATTTTCCCAAATTCCATAATAACTGGCTTAGGCCTAAATCAATAATTAAAATTGAAGCTATTAGAGCCCAACATAATTTTAAACCCAGTAAGATTTCCTTGTGGTTTTAAGGCCCAAAAATCAATTTCACTAAATGATCCATTAATAAAACAAGTAGTAATAATAATAATAATAATAATAATAATTGTCAGTAATACTATAATATATATATATATATATATATATATAGTATATACGTTTTTGGTATCCTATACTTTACTTTTTCACATATTGGTATACGCAAGGCTATACAACTAATTTAATCAGAGCCCATGGCCCATGAGGCTATAACCCAAAGCATACTAGCTTCTCAGAGAAGCTTCATCTCATAGTTAAAAAAGAGAAAATGCAGGGATGAAACGAGGGGTTACCAGAGCTCTCCTCCTCTTTGAGGACTCGGAAACAAATTGGAGGAGGCGACGACGAGAAGAAGGGACGCTCGACGGAACTCGGCACTGGAAAAGCGAGCTCGCCGTGGCTCGCCCGCTCCAAATCTGGGCGGCGCTGGAAGCGGCGCTGTGGCGATCGGGTCGGGTGGACGGCCACGGGGATGCTCACCGACCTCGATCCGGTGGCGGAGCGGCTCGAAAAAAGGAGGCTGGTCGTCGGCCTGTTACGTCTGCCGGAACCTACGACGAGGGTGCCGCGGCTCGCCAACAGGGAGGCATGGTGGCTCTTGGCGGGTCTGCGACGTCAGTGGGCTCGTACGTTGGTTCGAATCTGCCGGGAAAAGAGTGGTACGACCCTGTCGACGATGATCCTCGCCGAGGTCGACGGTACCCCTGTGCCTAGCTACATTGAAGCGAGCTCAGCACCACTTCTCCAAGCGGCCGCTCCAGTCGGGTGGAGAGAACAGTCGATCGTTGCTCGGCTGTTGGCGCCACCAGGAGGAAGGGTCGGTGCGGCAACGTTTGAGAAGGCTTTGCAGACGATTTCTCGGTCATGGGGAGGAGTGATGCACGCGCGCCGAGGAGATCGACGCGGGGAGTCGAACGAGTTCTCACGGCCTCGACGGTCAGTCACAGTGGCCGTACGCGAGTGAGCAGCCAATATGGCACGTCGGGCGCAGA
The DNA here is from genome assembly GCA_029216955.1 of Iris pallida. Taxonomy (NCBI): domain Eukaryota; kingdom Viridiplantae; phylum Streptophyta; class Magnoliopsida; order Asparagales; family Iridaceae; genus Iris; species Iris pallida. The sequence continues at coordinate 10,839,311 of JANAVB010024997.1, read as the reverse complement.
CTGTGGTCTGGTGCACGCCGGTGGTCGCTCTTCGGCTCGATGCAGCCCCGCGCGATGCTGAGGAGCGGAGGAAGGAGCTAGGTGGAGACCTCGACGGAAAGTACGCATGTGTGTCTGTGGTTTGAAGGTGGCATCGGCCGTCCTCACGTGGAAGACGGCATCCACAGTAGAGGACCAGAGGGCTCGGAGATGCTGCGTCCGAGGTCGCTCCGGCACCGGGCGTCGGCGTGCGATCGATGCGCTGACACGTGGTCGAGGCTCGGTGATCGAAGGAGGTCGGGGATCGGTATGGCGCTCGGGTTCGATTATGATGGTGGTGGTGATGGATGTAATTAGTGTTTGGGAGAGGAAGTCGGAGAAGAAGGCTGTGGAGGAATTGCTTGTTGGCATAATACGGCTAGGTTTTTAGGTTGTGCTACAGCACCATGTTGGATATATATATAGGTAGGTAAAAGAGATTGGGCCGGGTTGATCTTGTGGGTGTTGGTGACTGGCATGACTCGAACATATATGGATTAATTATTACTTGGCTTGGCAAAAGATTTACTCTTATCTATAAGGAAAAAATGGGTGAGAGATGGAAAACTTGAATTCAAATTATCGTAATAATGAGTGAGGGGCAATATTGAATAAGCATGATGATATTAAGTAATTGCACTTAATGCTACAATAAAACCATCGTGGCAATCCTGAAAGTGTTAGTGATGATAATACTATCATCACTACTAATGTTAGCAATGATAGCCTCGGACTAATAAAGCAAAAGCAAAACTTAATTCTTTTATAATAATAAATAAAGTAATATTACATCGAATATTTCTAGAAGTATATTTATAAAATAACTAGTAAATGTTTTTTTTCCTTCAAAATATATATGTAATTACTCCCTTAAACATAAAATATTTTCCATCCCAAAATATTTATAATCATTAAAATAAACAAGTTAGCACTTTCCATAATATTTAATTTAAAGCTAGTTTTTTTTATAAAGAAATAATCATAAATTATTATTCACCATGCATCAGAGAAAATTACCTTCAAACACAAATAAATAAATAAATAAATAAAGTAAAATTCGAAAAGAGGGGTTACATGTGAATCCCAGTAGCAAGTAGAGACCTATGTATTATATCCTTAACTCTCATCACTGGTTTTAATTCTCATGTCGTGCTCCCTTGTGGTACTTGCTATTTGAGGTCTATCCTCTCTGGTTTTGCATGGCCAGATTTGGAGCCGGTCTCCGAGGATTCAGCTTACTTCCACCTCCAAGATGGTCAATACTAGAGGAATGATCGCAGGAGGACTCGAGTGGGTTCCTTACTTCCTCGCTCATTTTGTTACTTACTTTATACTTTGTCGTTTGGCACCGACATGTTAGTCGGATTGTCTTGTATTTAATTTTATATAATTGTAACTAAGTCAAGCTGCAGCTGATAAACAATTGTGTATACTTTGCTACATCATCTGGCTATGTTTTGTAAAGCCAGATATCAATAACATTTTAACTGAGCGTTTGGGATGCCTTACTGCTTTATCTTATATGTTCTCTATTACTGTTTCTTGTTTGAATGATTGAGACAATAGATGTAAAGTGACCATAGTGAGACTTTTATATAGTATGCACTCCCTCGTCTTTTAGACAGCATTGATCGTATTATACGGTATTCATCTACTCGTAATACGTAGCTGGCTGAGTCATTCCCCCGCTCTCCAGTATTCTGGTTCGGGGGCGTGACACCCAAAAATTATGCGAGGCGTGAGAGCAACACCTCTTTCTTTTGTAGATTTGTCGGATGACCTCTCTGTACAATTGTGGGGGCGGGAGCTGACGGCCCTCGTATCTGAACTTGTTCCTGTTCTTCTACAAGACCCAAATGGCGGCGGCAGCGACGATCTGATGCCCGTAGGACGTGTTCCAGCTGGCCAGCAGATCGTTGAGGCCTCCGGTCATGGGGATAATCTTGAACTTATTGTGAAGGTTTGACCAAATTTGAGTGGCTAGTTCACCAGAGAGAAGGACGTGATCGGCGGATTCCGATTGGTGTTCCATGCAACAGTGGCATCTGGACGCAAGGCTAAATCCAAAGGAGTTGATGGCGTCGTCCGTAGGTAGTTTCCGACGTGCAGCACGCCAGATGAGAATGGACCATTTGGTGGGTATACATGTCTGCCAAAACTTGGCAGAAGGGGAGGTCATTTCGTGGATGCCTCTGGTGACGGTTCTGGCGGAAGCCAGGGTAAAGAGTCCACCCGGGTTTGGGGACCATCTGAGCTCGTCATGTGCATCATTGATCGACAGATCAGAGGCTCCCAGGCTAGCCATAGCCTCAGGACCATATATATATATATATATATATATATATATATATATATATATATATATATGTTGGGTTTCGGGTTCTTTAGGTAACCCACCACATAAACCCGAGTCCAACCCGACTTTTGCTCGGGTTTAAATATTTTAACCCGAACCCAAGCCCGAGTGCAAGTATCTTCAACCCTAATCCAACCCATTGGCGGGTTTACCCGATCGGGCTCGGGTTTAGCCTGCCCGAGTTGCACCCCTACCAAAACCTAAAGATTAGTTAGAAAGTTGAGTATTCATTTAGTAGTCTTTTCTATTTCTTTTGTGAGAAAAAAATCAAATATAAATCTTTGAATATTGTAAATTTATTTAGTATTTGTGAATGAGCAATAAAGAAAATAATTATGAGCATTTTATGATTTGAGCATTACGGTCTAGACAGCGTTTTATCGTCGATACCGCGGCGTAGGCAGGCTTGCGCACGCATTCGCATCCTGAAAAGTAGTTGCGAGTCGTGACAATATTTTGTGGTGGCCCATACAGGCCAGTCTTCGCAAATTGTGCAAACTTGTTGTAGTACCTATATTATTCGTACTAGTAAGCCTGTGATTAGAAAGTGCTCATTCACAATTAGGATTAAATTAATTTTAGGAGAATGACTAGGACTTGGAGTCCCTTATGCTAATTGACTGTTGGGTAGTTAAGGTTGCCACATAGGTCATGTGATTTAGGAATAGATTTATTAAATTCTAACCCTATTAGATAACTTTTATAAAAGGAGACACTATTGCGTATGAAGGTAAGAACAAAGGTAGGTAGACTATTCGCTTGATAAATTAGGACTTTTTAGGATTCTAGTCCTAATCTTGATCATTTGTTCTATTTTATTTTCTTTCCTCTAATCATCATAGCCGTATCACAAAATTCGTATTGCTTATTCATTTCTCTTTAGCCATAAGGAATTATCTTTTTAAAATAATTAGTGATTCAATTATCCATCTCAAGACTTTGATTCAAGGCATATAAGTTTTTCTACAATAATTGAATATCCGTACAATAGGGAATAAAAGATTTATCCTTATTTTGGCCTCGATCATTATCCTTCCTAGTCGCTCATTTTATTTTTCAAGAATTAATATCTTCAAGGATAGTTACTTATACTATCATGATCGACTTGTTTAAATCTTTTGAAAGCTCCTTGAAAGTTTATATGGATATAGTTGAAAGAATAATCGATGACTTACAATGGCAAGGCAGAAGCACACTATCGCCATTTATTTGAATTATCAAGACTACGGGTTCGCTGCAGCCAGCAGCGCACTGGCGTGGCATGATCCCCAAGTTGAAGTAATTTCGAGTAAGTGTAAGTTATCGAATGTTATTAAAACTATGTCCTAGTTGTCCTACTCTGACTTTTGAGTTGCATGTTAATATTGATAGAGCTAATATAATATTCGATACAATATCTTATTTGAGTCATGAAACCAAAGATTTACTGCAGCCAGGTGTACACTGGCGATGCATAAATTCTCGATAAAATGACTTCAGACATGATTACAATTTTTGAATACTATAGAGACACCAACAACGTATGAGTCTTAGATTTTGATGAACTAGAACTACTTGTGCCTTCCTTCAATCATAAATCTCGCGTACTTATATTTTTGGAATACCTTGACTAATGCTACTGTTATAGCCTAGTTTTGCAAGCTTATTCTTTATCGAGCTTGTTCAGGACATATGTTTATTGGGGACGCCCACTAACATATTATCTAATCAGAATCGATGTATTAGGGTCTGATCAACCTTAGTTCACTTGGATCACTCTTTATTTGATTAGTACAAATTGTCACGACACGTACCCGCTTTTTGGGATGCGAGTGCGTGCGCAAGCCAGCTACGTATCAAGCGGACTTCAGCCCAACTGAAATACTTATACGATGTCCAGAATAGTGTATCATGTCTAATATGGTAAGTTAAACTATATCTTAATCCACAAGAAGGATATAAAATAAGACTGAACATTATGGTTCATGGTCTGCAGTCCACTAGCATATATGTCCGATTAGACTCCAAAGAAATAACATGAGTCTATAAAACTAGGCTAACAAGCAGAGTAAAAATAACAGATGTGAATATGTAATCATAAGAGATACCTGAGTATGAAGTAATCAACTATACCATCATGATCAGCTAACTAACTCCGTACAATCAAATACCTGAAGAGATCATCAGGTCCTCAGGGGACTAGCAAGATACGTAAAATGTCTATCTAATAGTATATCATGCATAAGAAAAACCAGAATATAAACAGAAAAGGACTAAGCAACTATGAAACATGAATTTGAGAATAACTACGCATAAATGAACTGCTGGAAAGGAAATATGAACATATGACAAGAAACCAATCGGATATTCAAACCCTCGCCCCTAGTGTGGACTCGCAGGTTTGAACAAATAGCTAACCCTCACCCCTAGTGTGGACTCACAGGTTAGTTTCAAGGAATAAACCATCGCCACTAGTGTAGACTTGCATGTTTGAATGAATAACTAACCCTCGCCCCTAGTGTGGACTCGTAGGTAAGTTTCAAGAAATCAACCATCGCCTCTAGTGTGGACTCGTAGGTTGAGAAATTTTGAAATCAAAAGTAGCAGTCCAGTTATAACGCACTCATTATATGACATGGTACGACTCAGTCAAGGTACAGTGAGAACAGATCTAATATGAACTATAATACCAACCATGAACAAGGATTATATGTGAACAAGACCAGTAAACTAGTATGCATGAAAGAAACTCACATCAACAATCATCCCAAGAACTAAATGATGACATGTAACGAAATGAGAAGGAATATAAGCATGCAAATAAACTTAAAGAAATGCAAGGTATACTTGCTTGGTGGTAGCACATAGAACCAACACTATCTAGTCAATCGGCGAGCGACAAAAGTTAAACTCTCACAACAGTCTTCGAGGACTAAAACAGATATTACCAATGTGTTCAGAATAGTCAAATTAGCTAGGGTAGTCTACCTATAAGTCCAATTCTGGACACAGGAGCAAAATAATAATTTTGGGTCAAAATAATATCTGCCGGTGGACCCACTTTGTACCGAAAAGTGTGCCAACATCTACGATCTCTAAAGTCATCAAACTATATGTCTACGGGTCTAGTTTGATGATAAAAATCTAACGTATGTTCAAAGTTTGATTCCGGTGGAACGTGCACAAATTTGCCCGTTGGATCGGGTCGCGGGCTTGCCAAAATAGCTTTCCGGCCGACCTTCTCAGAATAGGACCAAACTGGGCATAGAGGACCAAAAAAATAATACGGTCATGTTGGCGCAAGTTTTGTCTCAAGATGACGAATGTGCACAAAGTAATTAACTAATTTGTAAAGAGATTGATACTGTAAATTTCGACGGGTAAGCATCAAATTCGTCGCGCACATACAACCAATTCAAATTCCGTCAGACCCCACACATGTATGAAGTCCGTATGCACCTTTCGATGCAAGTGGTTTATGACCAAGTCGTCCGAATTGTCGGGACGGACTCCGTATCAACGAATTTTCCTATGTTCTGGAGGTTTTTAAAAAGTATTTTTCCTAAACTTTGGATATGAAAATAATTGCATACAATGCGTACAAAATTAAACTACGAGATCAGAATTAAAGAGCTATAGGTGGTCTAAAACTTTATTCAGGTGGAATTTCAACTCTGTTAACAGGACGACGAGGACGGGCCTTCAAACAGTGGTACTTAGTCAGTTTGTAAATTGTCTATGTGACAGTTTTTCTTTGAAGTTTTGATCAATTTTCTAAACCGATCACGCGACTACTTCCCAAACTAGTCAGTGGAGAGTCGAGAGGGTCAGGCAGTGTCTATGTAGGAATTTATAAAATTAAATTATATCAATTCTACAGTGAGAAAGGAACACACAAAGGTTAGTACCTGGTCGCGGCCAAAACAGAGTGTACTCTGTTTTGTGTCCGTCTCGAGCGAACGTGGCGGTGCTCCGACGATGTTGGGCCAGTGCAGGTGGTCGAAGAGGAATCTCTAATGGTCGGGGACTCTTCGACAGCCTTGTGCAAAGTCGAGGTACAGTATGGATGAAGAATTATCGAGGTAACCCTACTCGGCTGCTAGGTATTATACTAGGGTTTAAATTCCTATTTTAGGTCGAAATTTGATTCATTTAAACTCTATTGGGTGTAATCCTAGCGAGTATTTGATTAGGATCCAATATGCAAAAAATTTGACTCAAAAGATTTAGAAAATCTCGAGTTGTTAGATCCTATCTTTCTTTTCTTTGAGAAAGACACCTAAGGAAGTAGGCGCCTAGAAAAGTTGAGCGCCTAGTAGCAGTAGGCGCCTAAATGGGTCAGGACACCTTAGAGAGATGGACGCCTAAATGCATAAGGATCCTAGGAGAACAGAACTTTTAAGAAACAATGGGCGCCTAAGAGAGTTAGGCGCCTAAGAGTATTAGGCACCTAAGAGAGACATATATTTTGAGCGCCTACAAGACCTGTAACCCCCGTTTTCGAATTTTCAAAATTTTTTTTATTTTAATTTTAAATATTGGGTTAGAAAAAAAAATATATTTATATTTGAATTTCTATGAAAGAAATCTAAAATATTTTCAATTGACAAAAGTTCTACTAAGTTAAATTTTTCGGAAAATAGATTTTGTTTTATGGAAATATTTTAAACTATTTTAAGAATTAAAATAATATTTTTTGAACGATTATTTTTATCAGTGAAAACTATAGCTATACTATTTTAGGTAAGACTGTATTTTGTGTAGATTATTGATAATATTAAATATCCTTTTAAACTATTATTTTAATTAAGATTCAATTATTTTGTTTGCCTTAAATAATAAAATTATGGATTATAGTTTTTGATAAATAAAATCTACAATATTATTTTTGTATTGTGAAAAGATATTTCATAACATATTTGATTTATTAAATATCAATTATTTTGAATTTTGAATTATTTGTAGAAGTATTATGGTAATTAATTTAGGAGGTAAAAGATTTGATCAAATCTATATTTAATGGGTTTAAATCTATAGAAAGATTAATCCATACTATTCCTAGTCTTTCCCTTATTAGGAACCTTCAACCCCTATATAAAGGGGGAGTCCTCCTTTGGTTCTTCACAACCAACACAATTTCTCAGCAAATCAACCACAACCAACATCAAGCTGTGCACCGTGTCCTTGTCCATATATTTTCTTCTACTAATTTCTATTACAGTTACATATTTTCCTGTCTCACCCAACCGATCTCCCCGACCATCCGCCTCCAGGCACTTGACCCGCCACCCTCACCATCCCCATGACCAGCCGTCCACCATCTCTGGCGGTCCTCCTCCACCATCTCCCCACAGCCTTCCGACCAAAATCGACAAGGCGAGACCCAGTCACCGCCACCGCGGTTCCCCGCCCCGCTCGTGCACGAGATGCCGCCATGCGCCCGGCGGTGAAGACCTCTGACCTCGTCCGTCGTGGCCGGTGGAACCTCTCGTTTTACCGCTCGCGTCTCCACGAACAGCTGGACCACGAAACCCTCTCCGCGGTTCCTCGAGCAGACCACCCCAGCTCGCGGGGCAACGCAGACCACCGTCGGTCGTGCTGAGTAATTACCTACAAACCGCCGGTCGTGGAAGTCGCACAACTCCCAGCGCTCGGCACCGTCGATCGACGACGAGCCATCCCTAATCCTCTGCGCCGCTCTCTCCCCTCGTCCTCGTCAGTCCATCGCTTCCGCCGGCGAGTTGTCTTCTCCGCGCGCGCGTTCCCCTTTCCTCGCCACCGACCGGCGATCTTCCCCTCTCCGTCGCTCTGACGCGCAACCTCTCCATCGCCACCCTCTCTTGATCTCTCGTTCCCGACCCCCACTTTCTATCTTTCTAATCTCTCTCTCTCGTTTCTCTAAAAAATGAAGACAGCAGCAGCAGTAAATGCTGTCATGCTCAAAACACGAGAGAGAAAGAGAGTTATTTTAGTTGCTTGCTCATTAATAGTATTTAAAATATAATATATATCTTTAAATTTATTATTATTATTATTATTATTAAGTAACAAAGGGAGAGATAAGAATTGTGTTTTTATTTTACTTTGTTTTATTTTTATTTTTATTATTATTTGATTTCAATTGGACTGCTGTCAGCAGTATTTTATTTTGGCATTAGTTATATGTATTTGTATTTTATTATTATACCATGTATAAACTTGTATTGATCATAAGTTTTGTTATTGTTATTATTATTATTACTTATATAGTAGCAAAATTTTGTATTGGGCTTAGGCCAATAGTATTAAAAGGATTTTTGATTTACAATTATTAGTATTGGGTTTATAATATCTTTGGGTTTTAGGATATATGGATTTTTAGGCTTTGTGTTGAAATAGGGCTTTAATAATTTTAGGGATTTTATAATATTTTGGGGTTTTAGTTTCGTTGGGTTTTAATTTAATATTTTTACTGAATATTGTTGTATTATTTTAAGGGTATTTTAAGTATGGCTTTTGGACTTCAAAATATTTTCGTAGTATTTTTAAAATTATAGTTTGACCTAAAAACGATTTTCTCGATTTTTAAAAGTATTTTTTAAAAAAAATATTTGAATAATAAAAATATAGTTTCTAAAGAATATAGTATTTTCTAAAATATAGTTTTACATATTTCTATTTATATGATTTCCTTTAAAAAAAATCAGTTCTTGATAATGACTATCCAATTATTCCCTATTTTCTTTCGACTGAATTCGAACTTCCCTATATCGTTCCTAGCTAATTCAAATATTCTATACTCAATGACACGGACCGTGCTATCATCGGATATCATCTTGCGTAGTTTTGACATCTGAGACTATTTCTGTGCCGACATGATCATATCGCGCCAGTCAACTTCAAATCAAACCAAGGCAAGTACTTGTTGATGCTTTCATGTGCATTTACTTTATATTGTCGTATTTCACTTATACATGCTACTTTCCGTGTCTTGACTGTTACACACACGAGAGTTGAGTGTTTATTGATCATGTTTTCTCATTGTTATCGTGATCGTGTTTTCATTATTGTGAGGTATGGATATTGGAGGGGTACAATTACTAGGCATGTGGACAAAGCCCAGATCGTATTGTTGGCAACTCTCCCGTTTACGGGGGCGGGCCTTATAACCTCATCGTTCGCCCAAGCCGTCCATGTGTAGGAACGTTGTACTTCTCACGACACGTGCACTACGAGTGTTTATATGGGTCTTTTTACTTTTCATGTTTGTTACTTTCCTTATTAGCTTTTCCACCCCATGATTTTTTGTTCATATTGTTCATTACTTCCATTGATCATTGTTTCACATGTTTAGTGTTATATTGCTTTATATTGTATTTGTATTGTGATGGCTAGACTTGTACTTGTTCCAATCCTGACTGGATAACCATTTTTCAGTTGACAGATTCTTGATGACTATTCTCGATGACTTGCTCTCTTACTTTGGGTTCCTTCGGATGGAGTTAGAGGTATCTTGGAGGCCAACCTTAGATTCTAGATAGAACAGTCATATGTAGCAAATTTGT